>APFE030612479.1:0-21563 GCA_000404065.3 Pinus taeda | reverse complement strand
TCAGTGACTTGCTAAGGCAAGAGCTAAAACTTCCTCCACCACCATCACTATTTCATTGACACCATCAATGAACTCTTGCCTTGACAATGTTCTCTTGTAAATATTCGTTATGTGCCCATTAAGATGTAAAGGAGTGACCTCCGCATCTATGGTTCTCATTTGCACTGAACCATTATCATGAATCATATATCTATATCTGGAATCATATAATAAGGCCTAATCACCTTCTTGAAATTATTTATCTTTGATGTTCCTATGGTGCTAGATATTCCTCTGAATTTGAGTTACCTCTATGTATAGGAGGGCCTGTGTTTTGAGCTCATCTAAGCCATTCAACTCGAGTAATCTCTCTTTTTTTGCATTGCTGAGATCTAGACCTAGTTGGGCTACCATCCTCAATGTGCTATACTCAAATTCAATGGACAATAGGGCCTTTTTTCCTAGATACCAATTCCTAGGGTGTGAATGCAGTGGTGGTCTTCGAGGTGGTATTATAGGCTCACGTGGTTTTAATTACTTTATCTACCTAATATTTCATGTTGTTGCTAACCACTTTAGTCACAATGACCTCGAGCACTCTGTTGGTGACCTCCATTTGCTCATTAGCTTGTGGGTGATAGGGAGTGTGGGTTCTATGCTTGACCTTATGGTGGCTTAACACGTCTTCAATCATGTTGGAGGTAAAATGCCTTGATCAATGACGAGTTCTCTAGGGTACCCAAATTTGTGAAATACATTCTCCCTTAAGGACTCAACCACCCTCTCCTCTGTTGTTGCCTTAATTTCCTTAGTTTCATTGCACTTACCGAGACAGTTAATACACATAATGATATACTTTTTTTTTGGATGGAGCATCAATAGTTCCAACAAAGTCCGTGCCCCACTTGTCAAATGGGTCAAAAATCATTTCATATTGCAAAGGAATTTCATCTCTTGGAGTATGCTTTCCCATCCTCGGCACCAATCACATTTCACTCAAAATCTATGCCAAAGCATTTAGGAGTACCCAAAATTTAGAAAGATGACTATAATGTTGTGTATCTCCCCAAACGACCGAGTTGTACTCCTGAAATATTTGAGGGGTATGCACGACAATATCCATGAGAAAGTGATGTTGTTCAAGCCCAAAATGGTGGATGATATTATGTATAGGCACAACACCTCAAGAACATAGGTCTAAAAAGAGCGCAATCTAGTGTATCAAACAAAAAAGAGAAATGAGACGCTTCTAAGGATGGGAGGAAGAAACAAAAAAGGGGGAAAGGATAAAAATATGGTAGCCACAACACATGGGTGCAAAAATCCTAGTAACCACTACGACATTGATGGCGATACAGAGCAGAGGTTTTGGAAGTTGCATTGAGAGCTAAACTGAAAGAACCGGAAGAAAGATAATAAGAAGAAGAATATCATGACAATTAATTCACACAACCAAGTTGAAAAAAGCTTAGACATGGATGAGAAGATTGCCCATACATTAATTCAAAAGGATGTGAATCTTGATATCCTTCAACAACACGAAGAGAAAGAAATGACCAAACACTTCCATGTAAAGCTACAGGTCAACAAGATGAAGATTGATGCTCTCCTTTACTCAGGATTGCAGGAAAATTTCGTTGCAACAGATCTAGACAAGATGTTAGGGATCGAGTGATCATCTGAACCCATATCCATTGGGATGGGTATATAAGGATGCAAAGCTTAAGCTAAAAAATTAGTGTAAAATTACATTTGTTATGAGTGTTTATTTTATTGATGAGGTAGATCTGTATGTCGTTCCCCTTAATGTATGTGGAGTTGTGTTTTGCAGTACACACATGTACATGTGTGATGCTATATTAATCACGAGAGCTAACTAGTACCATCTCATCAAGGATGAAATATCGTTCATCATCGACTTGCGTAAATAAAAGTTAAAAGTTTCACTATAATTGACAAAAAAGCCAATAAATTGATTAGTTCGAGCAAGAAGTATGTTTTATTGCTTTTAAGAGAAAATTATCCTATAGATGAGTGAATAAGAGTTAAGACATAATTAGAGGGGTGTACTAAGAAAAATAAGACAACAATTGGGGGAGTTGTTATAGGAATACAAGGATCTGTTCCTAGAGCCTAAAGGGATACATCCTAAGAGAGATGTAGAGCATGAGATCTAGCTATTTTCAGACTCCCCATTGCCAAATATTGGGTTGGACATGAAGTATGCTATAGAAACAAGTGAGGTGAAGAAATAGTTGCAACAACAATCGGAACAGGGTGTTATTCAACTCAGTACATCACCATGTGGGTCACCCTTCATCATTGTGCCAAAGAAGAATGGGATCTCACACATGTGTATAGATTAAACAACATTGAATAAAATCATGCTCAATAAGAGATACCCCATGCCCTAGATAGACGATCTGCTATATTAGTTGCAGCAAACAAATTATTTCACTAAGCTAGACTCAAAGTCTCGATATCACCAGATTCTAGTCAAAGAAGAAGATACGTGGAAGACCAACTTCAAAAACAGACAAGGTTTGTATGAGTTGTTAGTTATGCTATTCATCGTCTATAATGCAACAACTAAATTAATGACATTAATGAATTATTTATTAGGCCATTTTATAGATTCATTTGTTATTGTTTATTTGGATGATAAGAATAATTAACATTTGATGCAGGTGCTAGAAATATTGAAGAAGCACGAGCTCCTAGAAAATCTTAAGAAGTGTGAGTTGCACAAGAGTCCTTGATGTATTTGGGATTTGTGATTGGTTGAAGAGAATTAAAGATAGATCCTTAAAATATGGAGGTCATCATGAAATAGTTGGTGACTACAAGGCCACCAACAACAAAGATTACAGCTTTAGGGACTCTTATTCACATAAATCCATTCACCGATGATGCATACAGAGATGAATGTTTAGAAGATGATGGTTTAGTAGGTCATGAGAGTACCCAAAAACTCATCCATGTGATATTCTATAAATGAGACATGTTTTTGTTGTCATACATTTTCACATCAAATCTCATGGGTAGAGATTTTAAGGCCTTTTGAACAATGATATATTTTTTAAAAACTTCACAGACTCCTCTAATCATATTGGTTACTTCATCAATTATGATAAATTATTCTTCCACACATTCCTCTCTATGTATTTTTAAGATTTCAAAACTCATTTTTAAGGTTTGAAGTTTTGCCTTTTTAACTCTATCATCTCTTTCATGACTTTGATTGAGATTGACCCATACTTCATTAGCAGAATTTTAGTACATAATTTTTATGATTTCAGAATCACTAAGCACAAAGAGAATGAAAGTCTTGGTTTAAGCATTATTTTCATAGAGGCTTTTTCTATCAACATTAGTGCTAGGGACATTAGGGACATCATAATCTACTAAAATAGAACTGTAAACATCTACTCTCGAGGACATAAGATAAGCTTCCAACTCAACTTTCCATAAGGCATAGTTTGTACCATGAAAGTGTGGTATCTTGCTTGGGTAGGTACCATGACTCTCTTGCCAAGACATATTCTTCATGAATCTACCTTTGAGTGGTTAGAATGTTCATGAAGGAACTTTTTTCTAATAACAATTATTATAATAAGGAATAACTCACACGGTGAATCATTAATAGTGGAATTCATAAAACATTAAGTGCAAACCTTCAATTATTTTCACTATTATTAGTTATTTGAGAGAGCATTCATACTACAATAAACATGAATAGAAATATAAGATACTCAAATACGGTAACTAAAAAACATACACACGAAATGACACAGGTATTTTTATGTTAAAATGAGTGTTAGAAAGCCACTAATATGTTTTTTTATTATGATGTAATTTCAGCACCCACTTAATTACATGAATTTTTTCACACGAGGCCCCAATACCCTTCAAATAGAAAGATACAACTTTCCAAGAGGCACCATCCTCTTTTGAATGTAGGAAACTACCTTCTCTAGCCATTGTTCTTCCTTTCATACAATTTTCAAATTGAAAATAGAGGATAATACATTTAGACAAAAACAAAAACATATAATGGAGGCTTTCACGTCAGTCCTTATTTTTCATTTTTCTTTTCTCACTGACTTGCTGAGGGAGCAGTTAAAACTTGTTCCACCACCATCACTATTTTATTGATACCATCAATGAAATCTTGGCTTGACAATGGTCTCTTGTAATTATTCGTTATGTGCCCATTAAGAAGTAAAGGGATGGTCTCAACATCTATGGTATTGATTTGCACTGAGCCATTATCATGACATCTCTCTATGCCATAAGGCACTAACCATATTTTCCTTAAATTTCCCTTAAAGTATTTATATCTAGAATCATATAATAAGGCCTAATCACCTTCTTCGAATTACTGATCTTTGATGTTCCTATCATGCTAGATATTCCTCTAAATTTGAGTTACCTTTATGTATAGGAGGGCCTGCGTTTGAGCTCATCGAAGGCATTCAACTCGAGTAATCTCTCTTTCCTACATTGCTGAGATCTAGATCTAGTTGGGCTACCATCCTGAATGTGCTATACTCAAATCCAATGGACAATAGAGCCTTTTTCCTATAGACCAAATCCTAGGCTGTGAATCGAGTGGTGGTATTCTAGGTGGTATTACAGGCTGAAGTGTCTTTAACTACTTTATATACCCAATATTCCATGTTGTTGCTAACCACTTTGGTCACGATTCCCTCGAGCACTTTTTTGGTGACCTTAGTTTGCTCATTAGCTTTTGGGTGATAGGGAGTGTAGGTTCTATGCTTGACCTTATGTTCGCTTAGCAGGTCTTCAATCATGTTGGAGGTAAAATTCCTTGATCACTAATGAGTTTTCTAGGATACCCAAATTTGTGAAATACATTCTTCCTTAAGAACTCAACCACCCTCTCCTCTGTTGCTGCCTTAATTTCCTTAGTTTCAGTGCACTTACCCAGATAGTTAATGCACATAATGATAATCTTATTTTTCTTGGACTGAGCATCAATAAGTTCCAACAAAGTTCGTGCCCCACTTGTCAAATGGCTCAAAAATTATTTCAGGTTCCAAAGGAATTTCATCTCTTAGAGTACACTTTCCCATCCTTTGGCACCAATCACATTTGAGGAAAAATATATGCCAAAGCATTTAGGAGTACTCAGAATTCAGAAAGATGACTCTAATGTTGTGTATCTCTCTAAAGGACCAAGTTGTACTCCTCAAGTATTTGACAAGTATGCACCACAATGTCAATGAGCAAGTGATGTTGTTCAAGCCCAAAATGGTGGATGATACTTATGTATAGGCACAACACCTTGATAACATAGGTCTGAAAAGAGCGAAATCTAGTGGATCAAAGAAAAAAGACAAACAAGATGCTTATAAGGATGGGAAGAAGAAAAAAAAACTGGGAAAGGATAAAAATATGGTAGCCATAACACCTGAGTGCAAAAATCCTAGTAACCACTACAACGTTGATGGCAATACAGAGCAGAGGTTTTGGAAGTTGCATTGAGAGCTAAACTCAAAGAACACAAAGAAAGATAATAAGAAGAAGAATATCATGACCATTAATTCACACAACCAAGTTGAAAAAAGCTTAGACATGGATGAGAAGATCACTTATACATTAGTTCACAAGGAGGTGAATCTGGGTATCCTTTAACGACACGAAGAGAATCAAATGACCAAACTCTTCCATGTAAAGATACAGGTAAACAATATGAAGACTGATGCTCTGTTTGACTTAGGATTGCAAGAAAATATCATTGCAGTAGATCTAGACAAGATGTTAGGGATGGAGTGATCATCCAAACCCATATCCATTAGGATGGGTACATAAGGATGCAAAGCTTAAGGTAAAAGATTAGTGTAAACTTACATTTGTTATCAGTGTTTATTTTATTGATGAGGTAGATCTATATGTGGTTCCCCTTGATGTATGTGGAGTTGTGTTTTACAGTCCACACATGTACATGTGTGATGCCATATTCATGACAAGAGTTAACTAGTACCATCTCATAAAGGATGAAATATCGTTCATCATCAACGTGCATAAATGAAAGAAGAAAGTTTCACTCATAAGTGGCTACCAAGCCAATAAATTGATTAGATCAAGCAAAAAGTATGTTTTATTGCCCTTAAGAGAAAATTAGTCTATAGATGAGTCAATAAGAGGTAAGGCATCCTTAGAGGGGTGTACTAAGAAAAAGAAAACAACAATTGGGGGAGTTGTTATAGGAATACAAGGATGTGTTCGTAGAGCCTAAAGGGATACATCCTCAGAGAGAAGTGGAGCATGAGATCTAGCTATTTTTCGACTCCCCATTGCCAAATATTGGGTTGTACATGAAGTATGCTATAGAAAGAAGTGAGGTGAAGAAATAGTTGTAACAACTGTTGGAACAAGGTGTGTGGGTGACCCATCATCATTGTGCCAAAGAAGAATGGGGCTTCACACATGTGTATAGATTATAGGGCATTGAATAAAATGATGCTCAATAAGAGATACCCCATGCCCTAGATAGACGATCTGCTACATGAATTGCAACAAACAAATTATTTCACTAAGCTAGAATCAAAGTCTTGATATCACCAGATTCTAGTCAAAGAAGAAGATACATGGAAAACCAACTTCAAAAAGAGGCAAGGTTTGTATGAGTTGTTAGTTATGCCATTCATCCTCTATAATGCAATAACTAAATTTATGACATTAATGAATGATGTATTATGCCATTTTAGAGATTCATTTGTTATTCTCTATTTGGTATATAGTCCTACATGGGAGGAGAATAATTCACAGTTGATGGAGGTGCTCGAAACATTGAAGAAGCAAGAGCTGCTAGGAAATCTCAAGAAGTGTGAGTTTGCACAAGAGTCCTTGATGTATTTGGGATTTGTGATTGGTGGAGGATAATTGAAGACAGATTCTTCAAATATAGAGGTCATCATGGAATGGTTGGTGACTACAAATGTTACTAAGGTTATGAGTTTCATTGGAGCGCCACAATACTTGGGGAGATTCATAGCGTTGTTTTCAGCACTATCAACACCACTCCATGCCATAAAAATAAGTGGCAAGAGTTTCTAGCAGGGAAAAGGGTACTAGAAGGATTTTGATGAGTTAAAGAAGAAGATAAGTGAAGCACTATTTTTGGCATTACCAAACTTGCAATGGCCCTTTGAACTCGATACATATTTGACTAGTTATGTTATGGGAGTTTTCTTGATGTATGTAGGAAGGCCTATTTTCTACCATTTTGAATTATTTCATCAAGGAGTTCTTAACTACCATACCTATGAGAAGGAGCTCTATGCCATGGTGCAAGGTGTGAAGAAGTGGAAGAACTATCTAATAGGAAAGGAGATAATAATACACACACGTCACGAATCGTTACAGTAACTTTAGGCCCCTAATAAGCTACAACAGACAAGGCACTACAAGTGGAAGGGGTTTTGTAGCAATTTAATTTGGTGATTAAGTATTGTTGGAAATAATATTGAGAGGGGGGGGGGTGAATCAGTATTATCACATTAATAAAACTTTTTCATTTCCAAACTCTGATTCATATATGCTACTTCGACAACTTCTTATGATGAGTGCATTAGAACATTATCAACCATATTATCAGTTAACAGATGCAGTAGCATAGAATAGATCATCACACATAAGGCACACACATGAACACCATGATATAAGGTGGAAACCCAATGTGGGAGAAAACCACCTGCTGCAAGTCATCTCAATCTTCTTCTTAATAAGAAAATCCTTTTACAATATTTGTACTGGTGCAGTCTTATACCAGTACGGGAGCTACAACCCCCTTTGCTCTTGTACTAGCCGATCCATTTACTAGTACGCAGGCTGCTACCTGCTACAATGCTCCAAAGATTCCCCTTTGCTTTTGTACTAGCCTACGTACTAGTACGTAGGCGCCGGCCTACAATCTTCTCTCCTCCAGGTACCACGTTTCATCAATTTCCATACTGGATACACTGAAGCACAACACATAATCTTAAAGGCCACGTTTCATCCAATTTTCTTACTGGATCCATAAACATCAAATTATCATCAAGTACCTGTAAGTCACCCAGATAACCAGATCCACAATAACAGAAAACTAAACCCAGAACACCTTCTGCGGCGTCTCCTGCGGCGCCTCCTGCAGTGCCTCCTGCGACGTCTCCTGCAGCGCCTCCTACGATGCCTCCTGTGGCGACTACTGTGGCGCCCTCCTGCGGCGACTCCTGCGGTGCCTCCTGTGGTGCCTTCCTTCAGCGCCTCCTGCGGCGACTCCTGTGGCGCCTTCCTGCAGCGCCTCCTGTGGCGACCCCTGCGGCACCTCCTGCGGCGACTCCTGTGGCGACTCCTGCGGCGCCTCCTGCGGCGACTCCTGCGGTGCCTCTTGCGGCGCCTCCTGCGGCGCCTCCTGCAGCGTCTCCTACGGCGTCTCCTGCGGCGCCTCCTGCGGTGTCTCCTGCGATGCCTCCTGCGGCGCCTCCTGCGGTGCCTCCTGCGGCGTCTCTTGCGCCGCCTCCTCACTTCCGCAGCTGCAGCACTCGAGAGATCACCCTTCACAGATTCGCTTTCCACTTCACTTTCATATAAATCGAGCTTTTGAAACAATAACCCAATATTTCAGATCTTAAGATATTCAACCCAAAAGCATGCCTAAGCCAAATGATCTCCTTTGCTTTATATAGGCAAGCTCTTCCTCAAATCATGGATCATGGGGCTCAATAATAATAATAAAATAAAACAATACCATGGGCCAAAACCATAACAAACCAATACCATCAACTCAATACTAGGGATCAACACGTCTGTCGAGATGCCATGGTCCAAAAACCATAGGTTCAATTCCAAGGACTAACTACCATGGACCAAAGGTAAGTTTTCCCACATGAAATAAACTTTTCTCTGCATAAAATTCTGTGAACGTTTCTCCACATGAAATAAACTTTTATAAACCTTTCTCTGCATAAAATTCCATGAACTTTTCTCCTACGTACTTCTTGATTCTCATCATATTTAGAGCCATGCCATGGGTGTTGCCATCAAGTACAACATCTGTAACATATAACCATACCAGAAACATAATTCCAACATCTAGCTTGATGGGAATACGCTCTTCATTTTTTCCAGTAACTTCAGAGTGTAATTTTGGTGTACTACCCAAGTTGATTATGATGCAGGTGTTCTACCACATGAATATTCTTGGTCATCAATGGGAAGATTAGTAGGAAATAGGATGGGCTGAGATAACCTGATATGATTCTAGTTTGAGGGTAACCTCCCCGATGAAATTTCAGGGTCAAGGGTGTACTCTCCTGTGCGATGGATTATCATATTGTTTGGTATAGGTGGAATTTATTGCTCCTCGATGTGGTTCCATGCAAATATGTGTTCCTTGATGACATGCTCTTTAATGACAATTGATGATGATATTCTGGGTATTAGGCTACTCACAAAGATTCCAGAAAGTAGCCTCATTGGATAAAGGGTGGTAGCTTAAGCTCCCCTTTGTACCAGATTCTTCTTCTTCTAGATCCAAGAATGTTCAACATATGAGAAAGAAAAATTAAGAGATAAGCATGAATAATAAAATGATATATCGATATTATGGTTTGTGATGATGAGACACTTAAGATGGACATGGCACAATGACAACATGACAGAGATGATTCGTAATGATACATGATAACACTCAAAGATTCCTTAATGACATATTGTTCGATGGACAAATATTGGCAAGTGTAATTCTCCCTAGTTGATTGGGAGTGTTCATTTTTGCAACTACATTAAAATTCCACCTTGGACAACACAACTTTCTAAAACAATGACTTCATTAGATTCCTCTTTTCGAGACAACCAAAATCGACCAAAATATCACCCAATTTGTTGAAGCAAAATTTGAGTTATGAATTATTTTATTCATACATGTGGGTCGACCCTAACCACATGAGTAACTTCTTCAGACAGCCTTAACCCCAAGTTAACCCTCAGGAAATACTATAAAAGGAGATTGACCTCAATTTCATTCAACACATCATCATCATTCTATTGTTATATTTTGTCTTGGCCCAGATAGCTAAGTCAAAAGAAGTTTGCAGAGGGTCTGAAATCATAGGTGAAAGGTTCACTTTGGGGTAAGGTCTTATGGATCTCGGTCACTGGCACACAACAAAATTTTTACCTCCATGGTCACAAGCACATAGTTGGAAAGAGAGTGATGTTGGCTCTCTGGTCCTTGAGAGACAGTTCAGTGGGAGTGACTCTAGGTTTAGAGGCATATGAAAAGGTTCTAGTCCCTGGTCACTCGCATAGAGTAGCCTTGGCAGTGACCCTACCATCGTAGTCACATTCATAGCACCAGTATAGGGGAAACCTTGCCATCTTGGTCACTCACATAGAAACAATAAGTTAGCGAATTTATGTTTTAGTTGTTTAGTGCCACAGTCACTCACATCAAGACCTCCTAAGAGCAAACCCTGTAGTTACAGTCACTCGAATACAATGACAGAGACAGGGAGAAAGGAGTTTTGGTCACACACAGTGAGTTGTGATGAGGGTGACCAAAATTCAGATCTAAGATTTGACATCTTAGATTCGGTTGACTTCAATGATATTGTATTTCTCTCTACTGTTATATATATTTGTAAATTCCTAGATCTAATTTGTTAGTTTTCGTTGGAAACATATGTATTGACCTCATTGAGAGTGACAATAGTGCTCAGCAGTGTTTTACACAGTGATAGTAATATGCAGCAATTGACATCGGTTTGTGACAACGGATTACAACCATTAGTATCGGGGTTCTGATTCCTAACATGATAATATATGTTTCATAGATACCATTATTGTTTTCTTGCATAGAGAAATTGATGGATCATTGTACTCTCTTTTGTTGCATCATTTGATGATGATCTAAGAAGAAAATGATTTTCAATGGTTTTTCCCATAGTGGGCTTTTCAATCGTCTTACATCAATCATCATGTATCTATATCTGTGCATGCTTTCCTTCCACTGTTCGTTTTATGTTATGATGCATTGATGATGTTGGTGATGTTTTTTCTTTGTATGTAATTTCATATGCTAATGTATAAAGCTATAAATCTGAATACTATGTTGATGATATGTTTTGAACTTATTGTACTAGTGATGAAATTAATTTATAAAAGTAAATAACACTCTTTCCCTAAGAAAATGTAACCTACCCATAAGATTTAATGCAAAAATATCAGCTATTAAGGAATTGGATAGCTTAAAGGATGTCAAGATGGATCAACTACATGGTACTTTCACAGCCTATAAGATGAGAGTATAAATAGAAAACTCTGAAACGAAGGAAGTAGCATAAAAAGTATCTATAAAGTATCCCAACTATGAATTTTATTAAGAGGTAGCTAAATTATATATAAAACTAAATCATTTCTCAGGAAAATATAAAGGGAAGTTGACCTTTAAGTGTGTTGACTATGGAAGAGTTCGACATTTCTTTTCCAAATTCCCTTATAAAGAAAATGCTAAAAGGGAAGATGATATAAAATTTGGAAACAAGTCTCAAACACATCATAAAGAAAAGCCTTATAAGAATAAGGGGTTCTACTCCAAAGAGGATAGCTCAGCACTAGAGTCAGACTGTGAAGACTCATTGGAAAATGAGTGAGATAAGTATCTTCTTATGTCCTTTGAAATAAACTCAAAAATGTAGGGTATTATGGACTTTGAAGAGGAAGAAGGAGTAGTAGACCTTAAAAGGGAGCTCATTAGTGCCCTTGACAAGTTAAACAAAGCAAGGAAGAAAAATAATAAGGTAAAGAAAGAGTTACAATGTTTAGAGGAATGTATGTATAACTCTAATGATCAGGATTTTTCTTATCAAAAATAAAATCTTGAAGAAGCTACCAAGAGCAAGGATAATCTAGTCATTCTACTGAAGGAAAAACAAGGAAATTGTGAGAGGAGAACAAGCATTTGAAATAGTAGTTGTTGAAGTTAAAGACGAGAATGATCTCATAGATATGCAAAGATGATATTTTGTCTTTGAAAGTTTAGCTACAAGAGGCAAAAAGAAAAAAAGGAGTTATTCAAGAACTGATTCAAGAATGGGAAGAGAACTGCCAAAGTCTTGAAGAAGAGCTTGTCTCTCTGAGAATTGATCTTAAGAAAACAAAGACCAATAAGTGTCTAAATGGAAAATTTGTTGAAGGGACATGGAGACAAGATCATATATTGAATAGGTGAAGGCCCTCGAGAATCAAAACAGGTCTAGGATACACTAAGACACAAGAATATTCTATTGGTAAGATAAAACTTAGCCCTGTAGGATTCAAAGAATCATAGAGCCATGAGAAGAAGCATCATGAAAGAATTAATGAAGACAAAAGAGCAGCCGAGAAAAGAGAAAGTTGTTAGTGGAAAGCAAACCAATCAATCAAAAGACCAAGATATTTTCCTGCATCATATCCTAATGCTTCTAACAATAGGCATGCCTATTTGTTTTATGGTCACTACTATTAGTGTCATATCTTATAACATAAATCCATTGCTTGTAAAAATATCAAATTAGAAAGCGATGAAAATCCCAGATATAATACGAATCAGATTTCTAAGTGTCAAAACAATTCTAACATAAATGAGAATGTCTTCTCTCCCTTGCTAAGTGAAGTAGAATTCTATAATAATTTTGGGCACAAATCCAGTGAATACAGAAGTAGGTTTGAATTCCTGTTAAATTCCTAAAATGTCAGACATCCATCTATCCAAAATGATGAATGGAGCTGGAAACTAAAGACTAAAAAGGGCATGCAATGTGGACTCACCTTATCAACTCATAACCGTGAAAACAAATGGTTCGTATATAATGGTTGTTCCAAACATATGACTGGGGACAAAAGAAAATTTATTGTTGCTTAGGGAAAAGGACATAGGAAGATATTGTGTGATTTAATTTTGAGTTAAATCCATGTCATTAATTATCAACCCAATGTTCGTAAACAAATGAGGTATACGTGTAGCACATCTGCTTGGTGATTATTTATAAGAATAGATTAATCTATTGCAATTAAAACTAATTTACAAAACAAATTAAATCAATTTAATCCAAGCTAAACCAAACCAAACATAAATAAATTGAAATCACACCACACTTTCATAAATAAAAATCACACCACACTTGCATAATTGAAATCTCACTTGTTGAAATGAAATCACAATTGCTGAAAGGAAATGCACGCTTGCATAAAATGAAAACACACTTTCTTAAAATAAATGAAATAAAATAACTATACTATGTTACCGATATGTGCAAAGGTATGCAAAATGTGGTTGATGGAGGACTTCCATTCTTCAGTAGGCACACCAAACAACTATCACATCTTGGAGATGAAAGTGGTGGTATGTATTTCATAAAATTGAGTTACAAGATATTACGAGAATTTCCTATCCTTACTTTACAAATTACATCTTGGATGGAACTTAGAACTTGGAACCTCTAACTAAAAACTAGCTACTAACTTTTCAACCCTTTGTATGGAGGCTACACTCCTATTTATACAACAATTGAAGATAGCTATTCAATCAATATAGATCCTTAATCTCTCCTAAATTCACATTTATCTCTCCTAAATCCACATAGAGGGAGTTACATAGTTACAAAGTGAGAGTAAAATAATGGAAATGGGCAAAATTCGATGACATTTTGGAGACACAACATACCCCCCAACTGAATATGTTGCATGTCCTCATTCAATCATTTCATTTATTCACTTAATCATAAGTTGATCTTCTTGAAATTTTTTGCTTCCATATAAGATTTTGCTTTGTATTGATTCTATTTTAACTTTTCATATCATATCATTTCACAATTTTATTCTTTTTTCAAAGTGTACTTTGAAGTACATTTACTTGCAACATATATTTGTTATGGTTGGTTCTTGTGTTACAACAACAGTTTTATGAGTATTGGTTCTTGTGCAACAATACTTTTTTTTTTCCGTTGCCTCAAAATACTTGAAAACATTAAGAATTGGTTTTTAAGTCCCCATAGTGATTGTCAACCATTTAATGTTCTCATCAATTGATCATTGCAAAACATATATACATTTGGAATCAAAATGCAATAATAGTTGATTGGGAAAAATTTGTTGGTTAGGATGAAATTAAATGTGACATGTGACATGAGATGCGAATATGAATTGATATCCCTTTTGTCCATTAAAGTTGTTTTCAATTTTGGAAAATGAGAAAGGGAATATGAATGCGGTGATGGATTTTCCAAAATCATAATTTTAGCATTTAAGGAATTACATGATTAAAGATTAGAAAAAAACATACCTTCACTTACTTGAAAAGTGGACAAGCTATGTATATTAAAGAGTGTGGTTGCTACTACTAGATCTTGGAATGTGAAGTAAAAGAATTTGATCTTATTTTCCTTTCTTTATGTTGTAATAATAGAGGATGAAATTGGAATATTTATTGCTATGGCTAATGATTTCTGAATTAGGTCTTGTTGCAAGCTACTGAAATCATGTAGTCTTCATTCATTCCCACTCAGTGGCATAATTATTATATATGTGAATAGATGTGTTGATGCCAAACATAGAAAATAAATTGTTGTATTAGTGGCCATTAATGAATGTCATTATCCAACATGAGACTACTCACCACTGATGTCAATGAGAGTCAAGATGCCTAAATAAATTTTACTATGTACGAATAGATGTGTAGTAGTCCAGTCACCTATAAGATTCGACAAGGAGAGGGCATTGATGTATTCACATTATTTATTGGTGAGAAAACTTACCATTATAACACACAAGCGCCAAGGTACTTCAAAGATATCTAGTCTTGATCCAAGATGATGTGCCAGAGTCGATGGGTCAATACTTATTAGAATGGAGGCCTTAATGAATCCTCCATCATGTAATGCGAGTATAAAATAAAAATCTGAAGGACTATAGATGGAAAGTTTGCATCAAAGTAAGGATTATTTGATAGAAAGGAAAAGGAAAATGGGCTGACTCAACTTTGTAAGGGAGTTGAATGACTTTATTTTTGGGTTAAGGATGAGTGAATATGAGGCAATAAAATATGAAGATTGCAAAGGGAAATCAGTTTTTGGTAGTAGAGACGGAAATTTATGGATTGATTGGAGGCTTAGAATGAGTACAAATGGAAAAATTGGTATCTTTTTAGTAGCAATGGTGTAATGGATTTTATTTGACATGGAATGGTCATGCTTTTCTGAAAGAAACTTGGTATTCAAAAAGGTAGTTGTGCAAGAGAACCCTGCTATATGAGCATACCGATAGAATAAAGGTCATTAGCGCTGGAGGCATAATATCCAACACCCAGCATAGTCATATGTCGCCAGGTGACAATAGAATTCGGATATAGGGGGCTAAATGTGGATTTTAATTTCCTACAAACTCAACCTCATATTGAGAATATGGGCCATTTTTATGTGTTGCTTCAGAGTTCGGGGCACACAAGTTAGGTTTAGGTCGAATTGTAGGATTATTAACAACAAAATGGGGCAGAACCTTGAAATAGTTATATTTTAGTCAAGTTTTAGCCAAATGAGGTGAAAAAGAGTCAAAATAGGGGTTTCCAATAGTGATGGATCAATTGGAGCCATTAATTTTGTGCTTTGATATTTTTTAAATCCTATAGCTTATTACTGATAGCTTATTGCAGATAGGTTATCCAAAATCTGATACCTTATTTCAGATAGGTTATCTAAAAATGATAGCTTATTACTGATAAGATATCTTCAAACTGATAGCTTATTTCAAATAGGCTATCTAAACACAATAGGCTATTTTAGATAGGCCATCTAAAACCAATATCTTATTTACTGATAGGCTATCTTAAACTGATAAGCAATATGAAAATGGTAGCTTACTGCGATGATTTTAAATTTATACTTTTGGGTAAGAATTTAGATTCCTTATCCAAATTTTATTACAAAATTTTAAAACTAATTTTTTTCAACTTCCTTTTCTAATCTTCCAGGTCCTAGAGACCACAAGGAGAGAGCATACTTATCAATATTTAAACTCCTTACTTATTTCAAACCTAAAATTAAAATGACAACGTGAAAATATTTGATCTCTAACCTCAAATTGTGGCTCTAAAAACACTATTTGGTCTCTTTCTTCTCAAATGTTCCTTCTCTCTCTACATATTCCTCTAAATCATTATTAATCTAGGTGGATCTTACTGCACCATAAAAAATAAATTTGAAAATAAAATAGAATCTAACTTAAAATCATAAGATAAAACATCATCGAACTTGATTTTATTCATTAATTCTATCTTACTCTACTCTACTGGAAATAGAAAAATTGTTTCAAGTGTACACATATTTCCAGCGTAACAATGTCCTTAGCAAGAGTAAAATTATATCCGTGCATATTTTGGAAAAATATGCATTCAAATACATCAAAGCATGAAAGACTAGTTGGATTGATAATACAATCGAGAAGTAAGGAAGAATGAATGAGTGATGTGACTTAATCCTTGATTGGAAATATCTTTCAATAAATCTATGAAATTCTTGATTCCTTTCTTGGTTTAGATCACATAGAATATCCTCCTTTGTTTTTCATTCCTCAATCTTAGATTCTAGTGGTTTCTCCCCATCAAAGGTATTCCATGATTCTTTAGTCACTTCAACAGGTTGACAACATGAATCAAAAGAGACTTGAATATATTATTGTGGAGGTAGAGAGATAGACAAGTTTTTGAATGCAATTAAAATATAATCTTCCTTAGAGGGATATATCCCTACTATTGCTAGGATTTGAGAAATTTCTTAGAAGGAAATTCTTCAAACTCTTAATTGTCTGTGAATTACTACAACTGGTTGATAATTCTTGTCGTGCACAGAAATTAGTACAAAGTTTTGAAAAATGATTCAAATCTAATATGCATCCTATATTATTTTAATATGATTTTAACCATGTATATAAGAATGAATTTAATCATAATGATTTCTCTAAACTTTCAAAATAAAGAACTATGTATAGCTCCTCGGAAACGACACCAAAATGTTGGGTGATTTAACTGTGAGTTAAATTCCTATCATTAATTGTCAACTTGGGGTTTGTAAAATATGAGGTATACCTGTATTATATGTACTAGGTGATTATTTATTAGAATAGATTAATGTAATGTAATTAAAACTAATTTACAAAAAAAAAATATGTCAATCTAATCCAAACTAAACAAAAGAAACCATCACGAATTTGAAATCACAGTTGCTCAAATGAAATCACACTCATACCTACTAAAATGAAATCACATTGGCTGAAAGGAAAATCACAGTTACATAAAATGAAAACAAACTTGCTAGAAATGAATGAAATACCATAACTATACTATGTTAGCAGTATATACAAAGGTATGCAAATTGTTGTTGATGGGGGGCCTCCATTCTTCAGCGAGCATACAGAACAACTATCACATCTTGGAGATCAAAGTGGCAATATGTATTTCATAAAATTGACTGACAATATATTACAAGAATTCTCTATCCTCGCTTTACAAATTACATCTTGGATGGAACTTAGAACCTAGAACCTCTAACTACCAACTAGTTACTAACTTGGAAACCCTTTGTATGAAGGATGCACTCCTATTTATACAAAAATTGAAGATAAGTATTCAATAAATATAGATCCTTAAATCTCCCCTAAATCAGAATTTATCTCTTGTGGTTACAACCAATCACCCAAAGATATAAGCTAAAAATCCTCTCAAAATTCTCTCTTAGTTTTGATAAGAGACACATATCAAAACATTCATGATTCCTTTCCCTTGAACGTGCTTAGTTAATGATCCACATCTTCTAAAATTATTCCACAAATCTTTATGAGTTGGAATTTCAAATTCGAATTTGTGGTTTGGTGGCCAAATAATACCCCTATATAATCTCCAAGTAGGCTTACATATCACAAAATTAATAACACTTTTAGATATATATGAAAACATGTTAATCTCCTAATATTTAGTGATAAATTTCTTAAAAATACTTAAAATAAATGACTTGGAAAATAGCATTGATAAACTCATATTATTATTAAAAAGGTTACTAATCTAGGGTTATGCAGTTACAGAGTTACGAAGTGAGAGTAAAATTATGGAAATGTGGGTAAAAGAGGATGACGTTTTGGAGACCTAACAGAAGCAATGTCACCTATCGGAAGAATTTTCTATCAAGAATCAAGGGAAGATAGATAGTCAGGCTTGATAAAAAAATAGAAGCACGCAATGTGTTGTACGTAGAAGGTGATGTCAAGGTTAACCTCACTTACACCCACAATACGCATGTGAAGTGCATACTCACACTTGTCCCAGGTATTTAACTCTCCAAGGAGTCAAAAATACAACCATCAATGGTTAAGGCTCCCTTTCTCAATCTCTGTGGAATAATTCATTGAAAACCCATCATAACCTAACTCTTAGGCAATATCCCCTTATGAAAATTTAAATCAACCTTTAAGCCTTCATTTAAGATTTTATTAAAGTCTTTCACCTATGGATTCTGATCGAGACTTTTAAAACCCTTCATAACCTTTATAAAACCTCTGCTAACCCTTTAGTCATACATATATAACCTTTTCTTATTTAAACCTTTGTTACATATGTTTTAGCGCATAAGCCTTCTATTGGCACTATTTTCTGTAACAAACCTTTTACAAAGTTAATAACCACAAAAACTCAATAATTTACCTTTTTCCACCCTTATACGGCCTCTGCACACTTCCCGAGGTTACCTTTGTCGCAATTGTGGTATCGCTCCTCTGCGGGTCATATTACGCACTCTTTCTGCTTTCCCAATATGTGATCATATAACTTTCTATGATACACAAGAAAACACAGAAAACCAATGGAAAACCCTGCTTTTCTCTTGGACTAGATCTCAAATATTATAAACCTGCATATATAAATATCACCGGGTTTGATCCTTTAGTCGCTCCATAGCGCTACTCCTTTGAACTCTGATAAGCTGGATCTCTGATCACTGATCGACTTTATTGCTATCGGCATGTTGTTTCATTGATATCTTAGCCATCGCATATCAACGTTCTATATTCTTCCATCGCACTGTCCCTTGACTGCTCTCATATATGATTAGCAATTAGATCTAGACCGTCGGTCTGAATCTCGATCTGATGGTCTACACTTAATCGTGTGATCGTAATCGCTCTAATTCGAAGGCCTATTTCGATATCCTTACAATGGTTTCACCGATGTACCCTGATACTTCACTTCACTGGTCTTCCTTCCACTTGGGTTTTTACGCTATTTCATCAATTCTTTTGTGGTCTTGGTTTTCTTCAAAGGTTTTTGCTTTCTGTTCTTCTACTTCCTCTGAACTTAACTCCACGAATTCTCCCTTCGCTACTTCTCGAGAGCTTACTTTCATCCTTCAGATGGTTTCAAAGATTCCTTATCATTCCTACGAATCATTCTCTCTCTCTCTACGCATTCTATAGAACTCTGTCTAGAACCCCTATTATAGAACCTACGAATTCATATGTAATTCATTCATAAATACTCATTTTCAAATAGTTACACAGCTAGGAATAAACCTCTATATACATAAGTATAAGAAATAACTACATTCGAGACTCTATTTCTCGCACAGGCCTGATCTTCAACTATCAGTGGCCTCCTCCCCTACTCTACTAATAGGCTTACATTTATAATAGAAGCTTTGTTGAGCTAATTTTTGTTCCCCTCCTAAATCTATTGAACTAACTCCTAAATCCTCTATGTCCACTTCTAACTTCATTTAATTCCTAAAAAATCTCTCTCATTCCTCAAATCATGAAACTGTTTAAGAGTTATAATTGACTCTTAACTCGTTTGTCTTTATTAACCACTCATGTTCTAATTTATTTGAGAACATTTTCAAAAAATCTCACAATCTAATTAATTCCTTTTCTATGTACTCAAAATCCTAAATATTTACATTAATTCATCACTTAGGAATCTAAATTCCTTAAAATACATGACCCCTATGTCTACTTAATTACAATGAATTTCTCTTAGGTTGGATGCTCCTGCATCAGACTCCCAAAGTAGAAAATATCCATGATCCCCTGATCATATGTCTTTTGGTCTTTGTCTTCCTAGATCCCATACATTGTTTTGTAATTGTCCAAATGTCTTTTCCTTTATTGTTGCTATGCCTCTGCTGTATTTTGCTCCATCTTCTTCTTCTTATCAATCAGGTTCGTACTTTGATTGCTCACTATTCCTGCTACTATCATTCTCCTCCATATGGTCTGTTTCATCATTAAGTACCACAATTCTTCAATCTCTGTCTTCAGTTTATCCTTGGACTGGTCCATGTTCTGCCCCTTACATCTTCCTCTTTCTCCTTGCTTTAGGTTCTTGATGTTGTCCACTAACTCTTCAAACTATTGTTGGTTACCTCCACCATGTAGTTGATGGTTCCTTATTTCCACCCTAACATCCTTACCCTCTTTCATGATTATCTCTTTCTGCATTGAATCATGACTTTCTAGCATTTTCTCCAAGAATTGAACATATTTGGTCCATGGATTAATTTCTTCCATAGAATATTATTCTTCCATTTTTATTTTGCTAGTCATCTGTGCCAAATTTCCTTCAACATCTGCAACAAAACTAGCACTCACAAAACACTTCCCAAAATAAAAAATAAGGCTTTTATGTCTTATCTTCCTTTGGTAACATTTCAGGTTGTTGCTTTGTTTCTTTCTCCTCTGTCAGCACATCAGTATGCTATTTTGAATTCTCAAAAGAATTCATGAGACTATCATCTACTCTCTGCTCCACAGCATTTGCTCGAATGATGTCTTCCTGATCTTGCCCACTATAGTGAACTCCTTCTTTCGTAATAACACTGTCATACTTTGAATTTTGTAGCAAATATCCCAGAAATGCAATTTCTTTGTGACACTTTGCAAGTAATTCATCATCACTTATGTTTCCTACATTTATTCCAAAATCACAAGGTTCAACAGTCTCAACTATTGCTTCACATATCAGCTCTTAAGACTCCGTTTCATCCTCTTCTTTCACAAGAAATCGTTGTTCTATTGTCACAGTTTAAAATATCAATGCATTATCAAGTTCTTTCTACTGCAATAAATCACTTCTTCTCTCATTTAAGAGACATTCTACATCTTCCTTTACTTCAAAGTTTTTATCTTCTGAAAGATACTTCTCCATACTTCTAACAATTTCAAAATATTTTTCATCCTCTACAAAATAGTAGTTTGTTAGTGTTCCCTCTCCCAAGGTTAAATCCTTTGCATAGGTTTCTTCCTTCTTAACATATTTTAGTAGACGTCCTTCTATCTTATTGATCGTCTCAATAGTTTCCATGGCTATTAACACTATTCCTATCATGATAGTGAACTGATGATCATTTTCTATTTTTTCAGCTAACAGTCTCTTCTTCAAATTTTCCTTTAATATCTTGTTTTTTACCTTCTCCAAGAGCTATCCTTGTCTCGCCATCTCCATTAATATTCTCCTTCATTTGTTCTGTATCCACAGACAAACTATCAGTCTTGAAAATATA
>APFE030612478.1:0-92491 GCA_000404065.3 Pinus taeda | reverse complement strand
TTGAGCTTTACTGTGACTGTGTTATCAAAAAGCCATATTTCTTTTCAACTTGTATGGATGTCTGGGGCTTGGCATGGTTTTTTGGCTGGATGTTTACATAGCAGCTATGTGAAGGCAAAACACTCTTCTGCTTTATATTAGTTGTAACTTGTTTTATGGTGCATCTATAGGCTGCAATAGTCAGTGCACAAAAAATCTGGAAGCAAGTCAATTATTTACACAGCAGAAACTTGAACAACACAAACGATGCCATAATTCCACTACACAACATATGCCCAAGAGCCAGTAAGACATATTTCCTTTCTATTTTATGGCAAACTATACTTTAGGAACTATTGAAACTGTAGAAAACTTTGGAATGTTAAGAAGGCATTCAACAATTAAATAAGCCACCTTTGATGCAATACATGAGCTTCTAGTGTTGGTTGGCAGTTTGAATTCTATTAATCCTCCAGAAAAAACACCTTCGATGCTATTTATGAGCTTCCAGTGGTGGTTGGCAGTTTGACTTCTATATTATCATTCTCCAACAAATGTGAATCAGTGATTCAAACTTTGATTCCATGTTGACCCATTTCAATTCCCAAATAAAAATGTATTACAAATCCTGGTAGCCCAAATTAACTTAGGCATTGTTTACGAAGGTACCATGCGGTGATTGTGAATCCAACCTCCACTTCAATGACTTATTCCTTTGTGAGGTCCCAACATGAATCCTAGACTGTTCTCTTTTTCCAAGGTAATGGTTATCAGAGTCTAGTGACTATCAGTAATACAAAGTGTTGGAGTTGATATTATTCCCTTGAGAGGTCCCGGCATGAATCCTAGACCATTTATCTTCCTCCATGGTAATGATTATCAGACATGTGAATTGTCAACCGAATAGTAAAGCTTACAAATCACAATTGTTGACAGAATGTAATCCAATTCAAAATGTGATGCAAGCCTTGGAAGTGTTTTACAAAACCAGAATTCTATACAGGGTATGATCTCTATAACTAAATCCTGATCACAACATAAATTCTGAGCTCAGTTAGGATCAGTGAAGAATCTATCAATATCTTAACTGGAAACAAATTTTGTTTTTAGTTGTGAGGATTGCCTGTGAACCAGTGAGACTCCTGTATCATTTTGCATACCATAAAAACCCTGTTTACATTGATTCTGCTGTCAGAGGACAACATCTCATGCGTGACAGATCATTCTCAAGACTCGTACTGGTACTACAACTAGCAGGAAGGGTTGGTCTGCAAAGGCATGAAGTGTAGTGGATAATCCCTATATATAAAATGACCCTAAATATGAGCCTTGTCTGTTTACACTACAGACAAATTTACTTTGACATAGAGGCCTAAGGAATCAGGATCTACAAAACCGAATTGTGTTAACATTGCACAAAGGTTTAAATACCTTTTTCCTTCAAAAATAAGATTAAGGAACAATCCCTAACTCTGTTAACATTATACACATGTTTGAAAATCATTTTAATTAAGTGCAATTTAATTATTTTGTGTTTTGGATTTTTTTATTTGGGGTTATAATTTTCGATAAGATTATGATTTTGTATTATTTAAAATATTTTTTTGAATAGATAAATAGATTAGTACTATGAAAATTCCTTCTACTCACACATCTGGATTATGCAGATTTAATATGTAGATTTTAACAAACCAAACTTGTGATTCTTAACTCTTTCTTATTAAATTTCAACGAATTAAACAAAAAAATATAACAAAAAAACACCAAAACATAAAAGATTTAACTGGATTAAACTAACCCTTACCAAATGGAATATTATAAAAGCACTATAGAACTATGCTTTCAATGTTTAAATCAATGAAAACTACAGCTACTCCCGACCCACAAGATTAAACATTTCTATGAAACAAAGATATCAGAAATTGCAATAGTAAATGGTTTAATCAAACAGTCATAAATATGGCAATGAATCAAAATCAATGAAAACTACAGCTACTCCCGAGCCACAAGATTAAAGATTTCTATGAAACAAAGATATCAGAAATTAGAAATTCTCCCTATTTCACAGATAGTATTCAATATTATCTGTGAGATTGAATACCATTTCTGATCACATAGAGACATCTTGTAAAACATACCACGAAGGCTGAACACTATTTTTGATCACACAGAGACATCTTGTAAAACATACAACAAAGGCAACAACCAGTCTGATATAAATTCCGCAACCTCTTTCATAAAATTCAAAGCTACATAATTCCAGAAACTGCTAAACTCCTAACACACTCTCTCTATAGGACATAACTCAAAAATGTATATAAAGATTATTGGGTCATTGAAAAAAGGCAGGGGCGCCGAGGTCACCTCTGCGTTGAAATATGGCCGCATGTACTTCGTAACCCCTGAGGAGAATACCAAAAAGTGATGCCAATACTCCATGGCAGGGCAAGGTCATGGATGAGGGAAACCCTAATTTTACATGCTCCATCCCCAAATCCACATTGCACCCACAAAGACATTATATTCTCAACAATCGAGACACTTGCCTCACATCCAATATTTGACTTGCCTGCTACGCTGACCCTGCAACCACTTTGGCTGTTCCTCGACTCTCTATAACGATAATTCGACCTTTTTTTCCCGAATCAGTCAAATGCCAAACTCCAACGTTTATCACTAATAAAATAGATGAGTTTGCAGGCTCTAATCGTTGAGTGAGCAATGCCATTTCTTACCGTCTATTGTCCGACATCTTCCGGGTTCTATATCCATGTTGCCAGCGAATCCCATGTGGAACGAACTCCACGACGCGAATGCCATAACATAAAATGCCTGTCCCATTTCCATTCCACCCATGTCTCTTCCCCTTGCCATTGATCTAACGCTTTAAATTTGTTTAATCGTCTAACATCTAATCGTGTGGTGCACAAAATGACAGGTAGGCAATGAGGGAAGTTGATTTCAGAGGGAAACGCCTTACGGCGTAACAAGCCCTGGAAGTGTTTTACAAAACCAGAATTCTATACAGGGTATGATCTCTATAACTAAATCCTGATCACAACATAAATCCTGAGCTCATTTAAGATCAGTGAAGAATCTATCAATATCTTAACTGGAAACAAATTTTGTTTTTGGTTGTGAGGATTTCCCGTGAACCAGTGAGACTCCTGTATCATTTTGTATACCATAAAAACCCTATTTACATTGATTCTACTGTCAGAGGACAACATCTCATGCGTGACAGATCATTCTCAAGACTCGTACTGGTACTACAGCTAGCAGGAAGGGTTGGTCTGCGAAGGCATGAAGTGCAGTGGATAATCCTTATCTATAAAATGACCCTATATATGAGCCTTCTCTGTTTACACTACAGACAAATTTACTTTGACATAGAGGCCTAAGGAATTAGGATATACAAAATCGAATTGTGTTAACATTGCACAAAGGTTTAGAGACCTTTTTCCTTCAAAAATAAGATTAAGGAGCAATCCCATATCTGTTAACACTGTACACAGGTTTGAAAATCATTTTAATTAAGTGCAATTTAATTATTTTGTGTTTTGGATTTTTTATTTGGGGTTATAATTTTCAGTAAGATTATGATTTTGTATTATTTAAAATATTTTTTTGAATAGATAAATAGATTAGTACTATGAAAATTCCTTCTACTCACACATCTGGATTATGCAGATTTAGATTATGTAGATTTTACAACTCAAACTTATGATTCTAACTCTTTCTTATTAAATTTCAACGAATTAAACAAAAAAATATAACAAAAAAACACCAAAACATAAAATATTTGACTGGATTAAACTAACCCTTACCAAATGGAATATTATAAAAGCACTACAGAACTATGCTTTCAATGTTTAAATCAATGAAAACTACAACTACTCCCGACCCACTCCCGACCCACAAGATTAAACATTTCTATGAAACAAAGATATCAGAAATTGCAATAGTAAATGGTTTAATCAAACAGTCATAAATATGGCAATGAATCAAAATCAATGAAAACTACAGCTACTCCCGAGCCACGAGATTAAAGATTTCTATGAAACAAAGATATCAGAAATTAGAAATTCTCCCTATTTCACAGATAGTATTCAATATTATCTGTGAGATTGAATACCATTTCTGATCACATAGAGACATCTTGTAAAACATACCACGAAGGTTGAACACTATTTCTAATCACACAGAGACATCTTGTAAAACATACAACAAAGGCAACAACCAGTCTGATATAAATTCCGCAACCTCTTTCATAAAATTCAAAGCTACATAATTCCAGAAACTGCTAAACTCTTAAACACACTCTCTCTATAGGACATAACTCAAAAATGTATATAAAGATTATTGGGTCATTGAAAAAAGGCAGGGGCGCGAGGTCACCTCTGCGTTGAAAGATGGCCGCATGTTCTTCGTAACCCTTGAGGAGAAGGCCTTTTGCGATCGAGAGGCTGACATAGGTCGAAGCATCCACAACGCACAGAGTCTTGGGCTTGTAAGCATTATACTAGATTTTTTTGAGTAGATTGACTAATGAGTTCATTATTGCCTGAAAATTGTCTGAAAGTAACGTAGACACATGAGATATGTATATTCCAATTCGCATATGGCCATATTAGATACTAATTACATATTGGAACGTATGTGTCAGAACAACTGAGTTGTCGTGCCTAATCTTGTGATGTAATCATCCTAGAACCTTTGACTGATCTTAAATGGAAATGACTAAGAGTGTGATCAGATCATTCCTTGTAACAGTTGAACAGATGAAAAGAACATTTGGGAAAAAATTTCTGCAGAGCAAGTTTAATGGTATCACCTTGCTGAACAACAGCTCCTTCCTTCTCCACAAGGACTGCGTAAACATTATCTTCATAGTTTGCTCCATCCTGACAAAGAAATGCAATAATACCAGCTTGCAAGGGAAAAAGGCTGGGGTTGAATGCTGCAGACTCAATATAAAATCCTGTACAAATGTCCCCTTTTGTTGTCATCAGAGCGATTCCAGAAGGACACTTACTATATGGAGCATGTGACAAGTTTGCAGCTTTAAGAGCTGCTACCTTGAGTTGATGCAAATCTTCAGAGCCTGAAGGGTTGTGGATATCTTCCTCCTTTACATCTACATCACCGTTACATAAGTTCAACGCATCTTCCTTCACATCTCCATCATTACACTTAAGATTCAATTCAGGAGAATTCATAGACCAGAATGCCAAGCCATTAAAGTGAGTTTGAAAAACTGGTGGCGTGCTTTCTTCCAAATCATCTGGACCAAATCGGTGGGGAAGGAAATACAATAGAGATCGGGTCTCGGCATGCTCATCAGCAATCAATATGTTAATCTCAAGCACACCCCAAAATTCTTGCAGAAATTGCCTGCAATGCCCACATGGGGCCACTGAGACTGCAATGAATCTAAGCTGGGCCTCCCCGTGTTACGCTGCATTGGCTACCAGAAACTGCTCGGCATTAACAGAATGATTCAGAGGAAGACCTTCAAATTCCAAATTTACTCCCTTGAAGATGCGTCTGCTCGCTCCAAGGCCGATAGCTCCGCCCGTGTCTCTTCCCCTTGCCATTCATCTAACACTTGAAAATTGTTTAATCGTCTAACATCTAATTGTGTGGTGCACAAAATGACAGGTAGGCAATGAGGGAAGTTGATTTCAGAGAGAAACGCCTTACGGGATAACTAACAATATTGAATATATTCCTTCATATAAAATATTATTTTAAACAATAATTTAGTGTTTTACTTTTTTATCATCGTATTATTATTAAATAAAATAATAAAGATGAAAAATAAAAGAATAACATACCTGAGGATCTTAAGTATTCTTTCACAAATCTCTGACGTTCTTCGTAATCTGTTATAAAGATGGTCAACATCAAACTTGAAATTAATTAATTAAATACCATTAATTAATTGAATTGAATAATATAAATAAAATTAATATATATTATATATATATATATATAAATTTAAAAAAATAAATTTATATTTTTGAAAATATGTACCATTAAATATAAATAATAAAATATACCTGGATATTTGCTATAGTCCAGAAGATGAGGTGTGTCACTATGATAATTTGCAGCCATCTCATTGAAGTGATTAGCTATATCAAAGGCTTCAGGATCATAATGAGCACATCATTATCTGCACAATTAAAGAGATGTATCACTATCTTCAAACTGTATATATAAATTAATTAATTAATTAATTAATTAGACAGAAATAAAATAAAACCCTGTAAAAGCATTCTTCTGGATTTAATTGTTCAGAACAGAAAACTTGCAAAAGTCTGCAACTGGTTAGTTGATGAGAGGCAGTGAAGAATTCCTTCAAATCATGAAAAAAGTGATGTCTATAAAGATTTTCAGGTGGAGTATTCTCACAATTATTGTCAAGCACTTATCTTCATCGTTAATCATCATGTTTGCATACTGCAAGTCATTGTGGCAAAATCCAATGCTTTCACTCTCGCCTGATAACATCTTCTCCAGAAAATTGACCTCATCTTCCATGCAATCCAGTCGGAATCCAGCAACCTCAACGTCAGGACATAGCGCCAACGCTGTCTTTAACCAGTTTCTGGTTTTAATAACAAAAGATTCAGTAAAGAAAAAGAAAAAAGTACACCACAAGCCATTTGATAAAGATCCAAGAACAAACCTGAGGCGCATCCAGAGCTTTGGTTGCCGAGGGCCGGGTATGTCAAGGTGATGAAATTCCCACAATTTTGATGCTATTTTAGCAGATATTTCAGGATTTTTCAAATCAGGGGGCGACAGTGTCTAAGTCTCTCGTACAAATTAAAAAAACTGTCAGAATCCAGTGATTTTGATTTAAAGAAACGTCTTCAGTAAAGAATTAGTTGAAAAGTCTAAAGAACTTACCCTGGCATTCAGAAATTCCTCAATGCGGCCATTAGGAAAGGAAGCCAGGAGACGGGGGCCCTGCCCGAGCCTGGAAATGTACTCAAATGCCCTAATCTCGTATTCTCGATCAAAAAACACATTCGCACGGGCATCTCCATAGATCCGAACCAGGACCTTCCTGGGATTTTCCTCCTCTCTGGTCTGCCAACTGCACTTGAAAATCTTATTCGTCATGCCGCCCGTGAGAGGCGTGATTTCCATCTTTTCATCGATAACGTCCGCCCAATGCAGAGCGAGGGTTTGCAAAGCACTCTCGGCTTCTTTGGGCAAAATAGAACTCTGTTCTGTGGGAGCCGCCATGAATAACGATGACTCGAAATTTCTGCGCTGCAGAATTCTGTTGAACTCAGAAAAGAATGGATGGTGAAGAGGCCTTTAGGAGCATTTATAATGTTGCACATGAAGATAGAATAGAGAAGCACAGCAATGCACTGAAAAACTGTACGAACGGCCTGCAAATATCTGAGTCGAATTAAATTGGAATATGGAAACGCTCCCTAGGTGGTCAGATTTTCAATGTTTTCCTTTTTCTTGGAACCCACAGTCATGAAGTCTATTTACACATTGCTTTCGTATTGCTACCCTACCTTTTTCTTTTCAATTGTTGAACCTGCAACTTCAGCGTGGGCCAGACTATAGCCCATTCCATTTTGCGGTAAAAAATTATGGAGCTTTCATAGTATTAGATAGCATTAGAGTTAAGTAATTATTACCATTTTTGTGGAAAGGTAATTATGGTAAATGAAGATTATTGCTTTATGGGGAGTACTTATATTCCCAAAATAGTTGGGATTAGAGAGCATATAGGTTTATGGAGAGGTTATGGGCATCATTGACTGGGTCAAGGATAAGCCTATCAGAACCTGGTAAGTACTTTCCAAGCTTCATCAATTTGGTCATATTTACAAGCTTTATGAGGAATCTGGTAAGTACTTTTCAACATATTTAATTTGGTCATATTTATAAGGAGCTTGGTAAGTTATACTTTGCAACTTTTCAATAGGATGTCATGATTAATGTTGGCAACATTAATTATTCTTAGGAGAGGAATCTTGTTTTTTTGGTATATCCTGGAGGAGCTTGGTAAGTTCTACTTTGCAACTTTCTAATAGGATGTCATGATTAATGTTGGCAACATTAATTATTCTTAGGAGAGGAATCAAGTTTTTTTGCTTGTTATAATTTTTGGGGAGACTCAATCATTGAGATCATAAAATGTAACAATTTAGTTTTTATGGATCTAACAATTAGGGTCATCAAATGGTTACATATGTAAACAAGATCTATACTTTACATAATATTTTTGAGGAGACTAAATGATGAGATCATAAGATTTAACAATTTGGTTTTCATCAATCAACAATTGGGGTTGTCATTAATATCATGTGATAAGTGATTGTAAACAAAGTAGCTAATTCATGATTTTGTACTCTCTTTTTAAGTTTCAATGAAAAGGAAGTATTTTTCCTTAAAAAAAAGTTTTTACCTCTAAAAAAGTAATTACCAATTTTTCCAATCTAATTTTTACCGAGAAATTTTTTTTTAATAATAATAATAATAATTAAAATTAATGCCAGGAAGATCTTCTATCTGACTTTAACTTGAGAATGGTAGGCTCCACTCTGCAGTGCAATTATTGAAATGGGACGGTGACCTACTACAATCCCAACGTATCAATCATTCAGCGTATTTGTTGACGTTTTTGGATAGTGACAGACAATAGTTGTAGATTTAATATTGAACTTTTGTAGTTGCGGGGAGTGGTTTAGTGGCGTATTCCTAAATACAAGAGAGTTAAATATTTTATAATAAATTTATTGAAAATTGTGAATTTTTTTTAAAGTTATATGAGAATTCCTAAAATTATTATATGCGAGAATCACAGTCAGCTATTGATTTCTTACCATGGAAACCACGTAGACAGTTGTACGGGGATTATTCTGGATATTTTTAAACTCGTTCTTTCCATTATTACATTTTTGGAAGTATAAGAATGAAAATGAAATGTCAATAATTTGAGAAATAGGAAGTTGAAAGTTTAGTCATATTATGAAGATTTTTTGATGGAGCTATTCATAGGGATATTTGTGGTAGGGATATATATATTTTTTTTTCTCTAGAATTTGATGATAAATGTAAATTAGGTATTGGCCAAGGTATAAATTTTATACTTGAATTTTTGGCTATGTGGTGTGGTATGAGGTTTGCTCTTTGGAAGCAAGGTATAAGTATTCAGATTGTATGGGAATTCAAAAGTTTTTATGAACTAGTTTAGGGGAAGATCATCTGCAAGTTCTTCATACATAGAGGGAAAATAATACCTTGGTGGATATGTTATCTAAGGAAACTCTGCTATTAGGCGTTGGGTTAACTTATACATACAGGGAAAATACTACCTTGGCCGATATGTTATCTAAAGAACTCTGTTATCACAAGTTGGGTTAATTTCCATCTCGAAGGTGTCTAATGGTAATGTCTTGTTTATTTTGTCATTTAATTTGTTTGGTCATGTTCAAATAGGATCATTAGTTAAGTTTCCAGATATGTTTAAGGTCTAAGATATAACTGAGATTTTGTTCTCAGCCCAATTTTTATGTTATAAGTGTGCACCCAACGGATTGAACTTTTTTATTTCTTATAAAATATTAAAAGTATGGAAAATTTCAGGGGTAAAATTTAGCTAATTAGCTATTTTTTGACATTAAATATTGGTCTATTTGGTTAAAATTTCAATATATATATATGAATGACATTAAATGGATGATATTCACCAAATATTTATTAATTTTAATAGTAAATTATAGGTATTTTTATTGAATATTCATGTACATTTTATATGTATGACTTTTCAGACAAAATTGAACACCTATAATACTATATAGGTATAATATTTGAATCCTTAAAAAATATCTTAATCAAAAATATGTTTTTTTATCTTTGAAAAAAAAATAGAAAAATTGAAACTTTCAAATTTTTATATAAGATAAAATATTTTAAATATTATTAAATTAAATGTAAATATATTTCCAATGATGATGGTCCTCAAAAGTGAATTGTTAACGCTGTGGGGTTTCTTATTGAATTCCCCTATTCAAGACTCTTATGTTAGGAAAGTGGGCAATATTCTCGTGACTGGATTTATGATGTTCTAGTGGTATCAGTATAGTTCTGTTCTAGAATAAAATAAAATAAATTCAAGCAATATTATTATATTTATTTAAAATATCATTATAAAATAAAGATTAAACTATATAAAAATATTATTGCGAAAAATTATTTAAATAAAAAAACTTGATAATATTCACATTATTATTATAGATATTCATTACTTTTAACATATGTGTATTGCTTATAATGATATTAATTGGAATCTACAGTATCATGGATGAGTTGCATATTCTTCTTGATACAAAATAAAATAAAATTGAACAATATTATTATATTTGTTTAAACTATCATTATAAAATAAAGATTACATTATATAAAAAATTTATTTAAAGAAAAAAAATTGATAATATTTACATTAGTCAGTTATGACTACCTCTCATGGGAATGGTCATAAATGAATGACTAACTTAACGCGGTTGAATCCCAAAAAATGATATCTAATATAATGGACTGTGAAAACCCCTCAATACTTAAATACAAAAGAGTGAAGGAAGCTCTACTTGAATGGTTCATGAGGCACAATAATTGCTAAGGTTTTGCAAATGGCATAGCAAGTTAAGTGGGCTTGATTGTGGGGAAAACTCCACAGTTAAGCGTGCTTGAGCCAAAGACAATCTAGGATGGGTGACCTCCCGGGAAGTCTTGGTTACCGGGTGCAAACCCCGAAAGTGATGATTAACGCTATGTGATTCATTTCACTAGTTTCAATCACACTTCTTCACCCCTGTGAGCATCACCTGATGCAATGAGTGCTAAGTGGACTATTCAAAAATCATGAGAAATTAGTCAGTTATGACTACCTCTCATGGAAATGGTCATGTATGAATGACTTACTTAACGCAGTTGAATTCCAAAAAATGATATCTAATATAATGCATCGCGAAAACCCCTCAATACTTAAATATTCTAAAAATCATGAGAAATTAGTCAGTTACGACTACCTCTCATCGAAATCGTCATGTATGAATGACTTACTTAACGCAATTGAATCCCAAAAAATGATATCTAATATAATGCATTGCGAAAACCCCTCAATACTTAAATATTCACATTATTATTATAGATATTCATAAATTTTAACATATGTATGTTTGTATCCCACAAGGCATAGAATAAACAATGATGGGGTGTGTTGTTATGTCACTCTGTGATGTGAAGGTCATCGGTTTCAAACTCTGTGGGCAAAAATCTAGTCATGCTAAGGGCTAGTGTGGCCAAAGTCGAGTGTGATCCCTGTGTGGTTTTGACGGCTTAGATACCCTTGGGTTGTGGTTTTTCAAGCCGCAAATCAAATCTGATGTAATCTTTGATGAACTCAAACCACTTGACAAAAAAATATATGTATACTCGTAAAAATTTAATTAATTTATCATTACTATCAACCAATTACAACATTTATTTTTATTGTATATTCATATTACAATAATAGTATTATTTAATTTTTTAAGTTTTTCCTAGCTCTCACTATTCAAATTTAAAAAAAAAAAAATGAACTTTTTTCAATAAGGTTATACTTTATAAATATTATATTTATATTTTTATAGTCCTATTTTGTAAATAAATATTTATAGATATTTCCAAAAAAAATGAAACTTTTTTCAATAAGTTTAACTTTTATAAAAAATATTAATATTTTATATTTTTTATTTAGTTTCCTATTTGTAAATAATATTTTATAGATATCCATATTTTGTTAAATATGTTAACATAATTATTTACACAAATAATAAAGATTTATTTCAGATATTTTAATTAGGTAAAATTTTACTTATAATATTTGAAAACACAATTTAATTATATTGAGTTATTAAAGTTCTAATTATTATAAATAACAAATTGTATTCTAACCATTTCTTAAAGGCAGATTGTTGGGTTGTTTTGGAATCGCTTCTAATTTTGGTTTGAAATTATATTTATAATATTTACCCATTATTGTAAATTAAAATATTTTTTTAGATATTTTTAGTATATAATATTGTTGATTTTAATTTGACATTTCACAAATTTTTAGTTTTTTATTAAAGTCGTAGTTACATTTTTATATTCCCTCATCCCATAAACTTGTGCATCATTCTCTCTTTCCATAAACTTGTGCAACAAGATGATAAATTGTGGAGGAAAAAAACTAATATACTGGGAAACTATCATAAAAATCTACGAAAAAATAGAGGGGTCCATCTCAATGTGGTCTTTAGCTTGATTCTTGGTAGTCCTTGGGCCAAGCATTGGGACAAGGTGTGCTTTGACACACTCAACATAGATGACAAATTATGGAGGAAAAAAGCTAATAAATAGGGAAAATATCATAAAAACTACGAAAAAATAGAGGGGTCCACCTCAATGTGGTCTTCAACTTGATTCTTTGTAGTCCTTGGACCAAGCATTGGGACAAGGTGTGCTTTGACACACTCATTCTTTTGGCCATTTCTTTCATTTCTAGTTGCATCTCATCCAACATGAATTTAATTTCGTCTTTGTCATCATTACAATCCAAGAGCACCTTGCCTAACAACATCTTCATTTTCTTATAGAGATCTATGGTGTGCATAAATTGGTTTTTCGTACCTTTTATATGCCTTATGTTCAAGACCCAAGTAGTAACCTCTATCACAATTTCATAATCAAAAGAAAATATCTTTATTTTTCCACTTGCATTCTACTTGTTGGAGCTCTTGTTGAATCTCCAAGGAATTTGACTTCTAAATTGTTGGGCTAAAGACTTGGCTTTGAATCATGTTCATGAGCATCTTCTAGCTTCACATTAACCAACTCTTCTTTTGTTGTGATCCCTCTTCCTTATCATGGCTAAAGCTGGGAGCTAACACTACAACACGAAGTGGAATGCATAGAAGATGTAAGGACTAGAATCACCAAAGATATAGAAGTATGGAAGGGAAATGGGATGTGAGCACTAAGACCTCTTATACCACTTTCAGCATGGTGGAGTTGTGAAAGAGAAGAGGGAGATGAGGAAAGGCCAGAGGCTATAACCAATAGCAAATCATAGGGAATCTAGGAGGAAGTAAATAGCAAGCTTTCCATATAAGAAAACTCTCAAGACTACAAATACAAAGGATCCTTGCAGATTTAGGGTGGCAAATAGGGGGATTAAGTTACAATTATAGCATTGTTGTAAAATGAACTGAACCAAATCAATGAGCCATCTGAGCCATTATTGTTTTATCCTCCACACATGTGGGGATAATCATCGTTATAAATACTAAGCATGGTGGAATCTACCTTTAAATATGGGTTATTGATCACTTGAAGGAGGAATGGTGCAACACATCCACCCCCTCCATTAATTGGTTGGATGATTGCCTCACCTCCCTCCCACATGTCACCTCTTATACCACCTCGTATGGGGATATTATGTTGAACATACTAATACAAAAGATAAAATAATTTTTTAATCGCAAAAAATTACTCTATTATAATGTATTGTAATGTTGTTTAATAAAACAGGGAATTATATATATTTGAAGTTAGTTTATATTAATTTTTAAAATATATATATTGTAGTTATTATTGATTTTGTTGTGTTACTTGAGAAAAAATATCATTGTTTAAAAAAGAAAAAGAAAAATTTATATACTTGAAAATAATAAAGTCTATATAGCAATGACAACGAGGAGAATATTAGTTAGATAGTCCCTTCTTCTACCCATTTTATGTGCCTTCCTTTACCATGGTATCTTTATCGATGATAATAAGATTGGATGGTGTGCCTTTTGAATCTTGAGCGTTCTCAATTGTTGTCAAAGGGTCATCGGTATTATTCTGGGGTATAGGCACTATGATGTTAATATCAAATATGGATGTGTATATTACTTTAAATTTCTTTTTCATCATGTCCAATTTGTGGAGGATGGCCTATTGTTGTTTCCTATGGGCTTCATTGAGCCATTGGAGTTCAATGAGCCTGGTGATTTTGGTATCCCTTGTATGAGAGAAACACATATCAGAATTATAATCCTTAAATTTAGCTTCAATTTGGTCCTTGGAAAGCTTCCTTCTTTTCTGCAGAATCGAGTTCTACAAATGAGACATCTCTTTCTTCACTTTAGGGAAAAAATGGTAACCACTAACTATCTTCATGGCATCCTTTTGGGATTTTGCTATATTCCAAGGAGGCTTTTAAGGGGCGTAATGATTGGAATTTAACTATATCCCTATGATAGACCTCTTTTGTTAAAATTTGGACCCCTTTCATTTCATATTTTCAATGTAATTTTATGTAACATGACAATAGCGGCCAAAGATGCCAAAAGTAGTGAAAAGGGACAAAGGAAGAGCTTAGGCTTGAGATGAGGAGTTTCGGACCAAGGAGGAATTCACTCATCCTTCAAAGAAAACCAATTTAGCATTTCCAATCTTAGCCAATGGATAAACAACAAAACTAAAAAACGTTAAACAAACAACAAAGAGTAAAAATTCAATAAATGAACGAGAAAAATTGAAATTTGAACCAAGGGAGTTAGAAAGGCCATATCAACACTTCGCTTTTGCAATTATAAAGGGGTTATGTTGATAGTGTTGGACCTGCCAATATTCAGGGGATCTTCCCAGTATGAAGTCCCAACTAGACCTAACATTGTTTGGTGTAGGAGTCCCATCTGATACGATGGCCTAGTTTCCATTATCTTAAAGATATGCCTTAGATCTTTCTTTTCAACACGTGAGAGTGGTCTTCTTTGTCTTCAAACAGTGAGGTTCGTGTCCCTGCTAAGTACTATTGTTACTTGTGTCAAGGTTCTTTCACCGCAGAGAGAGGGGGGTGGAAGTGAGTCTCCAGTCGAATGGGAAAAGTCCCAACTCTACCAAAGACACACAACAATACAGGACATGCGCAACTTCTAGTGGAGCAGTCCACACAGACGTGCCAGTCACACACACAAGAAGGAATATCACATACAACACTCAATGAATTAGTGTGAACGAGTGCAACAATCATTATAACAAGTTTATGGAAAGGTTTTTTCTGATGTCTGGTGAGGCAGACCACGCGAGCAAGACTACGTTAATAGCTTATACAATACATTTTCATAAACATATGTATTAGAACAACCGAAAAAGTTCAAATGTTTTAACACAGGTTAAAGCAACATGCATTACAAGTGTTCCAAGATTAGTCTTACAAACAATTACAATACATGTGTGAAAACGTGTTGGCCTATTGTCAGGATTTTGAATTAGTTCCAAGACACATCAGTACACCATACATCACTGAACCCATGAGAGGGGCGTTGGAGCCACTGCTCACTCCTCAAAGAAAAGACTATAGACTTTGAAGGCTATGCAGGAGGAGCTAAGGTGAAAATGCCTTTTGCATGTACAAATGAGGGGTATTTATAGCCAAAGGTAAAATTGGCCCTTATGACTATTCGACTTCCCTCATGACTTTTCAACTTTACATGACTCTTCCGATTACATGTGGGTCTCTTGGACTTCCATGTTACATTACATTGATTTACATCAGTGTGGCTGCTATAGGATAAAATGCACAGTGTATGGAGAATGGAGATACCCTCAAAGGTCTTCCCCGAACCTTTGGCAGACTATAAGATTATCTATATTTGTCACAAAGTTACATGCATGTCCATAAACAATAACTAACTATCAAAGAAAAACAGATTGATTACCTCAAGCCTCCGTGTATATTTGTTGGAGAGGACAATGCAGCTAGGTGGAAGTCCCCTGAGCTGGCTCCAAGTCAAGTCCTTCACATAGAAGAGACAAGCATAATCACAACATACAACCTTGATAACTAATACATGAATACATAAAAGACATCTAGTTACACATAACTAAGCTACTCATGCTAAAAGGTATTGGACAAATAAGTAAATGAATGATAGTATCAACACCATGGAGTAGACAATACAACTGCAGTTCTATATTAATGCCGGAAGAGTGATTACAGCCATATGTTGCATCAACCTTCCCTTACCCCTCTAGCTTCTCTCTCTCTCTCTCCCTTCTTACCAACTTCTTATGCTTAGGTTTGAGTCTATGCTCGACAATCAAGTAAGCTATCCTTTCAAATGATCTAACCCCTATCACCATAGCCCTAACTTTGCTTATGCAGCAATTGAGTTAGGGTTGCCAAGTTCCTCCATGAGTCTCTTAAGGTAAAAGAAATGACGTTGCCATTCTTTTTAGCTCTTTCCCATTTGCCTCCTTCATTAGGATTTAGAAATCCCACAAATAGGTCGAACTTGAGATGTTTCCTTGCTTTTTTGAGTAGATTTAGGAGGGAATATAGGGATATTTATGAGTCAATTCGCTCTTTTGACCTCTAAATGGTAACCACTAACTATCTTCATGGCATCCTTTTGGGATTTTGCTATATTCCAAGGAGGTTTTTAAGGGGTGTAATGATTGGAATTTAACTATATCCCTATGATAGACCTCTTTTGTTAAAATTTGGACCCCTTTCATTTCATATTTTCAATGTAATTTTATGTAACATGACGATAGCGACCAAAGATGCCAAAGGTAGTGAAAAGGGACAAAGGAAGAGCTTAGGCTTGAGATGAGGAGTTTCGGACCAAGGAGGAATTCGCTCATCCTTCAAAGAAAACCAATTTAGCATTTCCAATCTTAGCCAATGGATAAACGACAAAACTAAAAAACGTTAAACAAATAACAAAGAGTAAAAAATCAATAAATGAACGAGAAAATTTGAAAATTGAACCAAGGGAGTTAGAAAGGCCATATCAACACTTCGCTTTTGCAATTATAAAAGGGTTATGTTGACAGTGTTGGACCTGCCAACATTCAGGGGATCTCCCCAGTATGAAGTCCCAACTAGACCTAACACCATTTGGTGTAGGAGTCCCATCTGATACGATGGCCTAGTTTCCATTATCTTAAAGATATGCCTTAGATCTTTCTTTTTAGCACGTGAGAGTGGTCTTCTTTGTCTTCAAACAGTGAGGTTCGTGTGCCTGGTGAGTACTATTGTTACTTGTGTCAAGGTTCTTTCACTGCAGAGAGAGGGGGGTGGAAGTGAGTCTCCAGTCGAATGGGAAAAGTCCCAACTCTACCAAAGACACACAACACAATAGGACATGCGCAACTTCCAGTGGATCAGTCCACACAGACGTGGCAGTCACACACAGACGTGGCAGTCACACACACAAGAAGGAATATCACGTACAACACTCAACGAAGTAGTGTGAACGAGTGCAACAGTCATTATAACAAGTTTATGCAAAGGTTTTGTCTGATGTCTGGTGAGGCAGACCACGCGAGCAAGACAATGTTAATAGCTTATACAATACATTTTCATAAACATATGTATTAGAACAACCGAAAAAGTTTAAATGTTTTAACACATGTTGAAGCAACATGCATTACAAGTGTTCCAAGATTAGTCTTACAAACAATTACAATACATGTGTGAAAACGTGTTGGCCTATTGTCAGGCTTTTGAATTAGTTCCAAGACACATCGGTACACCATACATCACTGAACCCGTGAGAGGGGCATTGGAGCCACTACTCACTCCTCAAAGAAAAGACTATAGACTCTGAAGGCTATGCAGGAGGAGCTAAGGTGAAAATGCCTTTTGCATGTACAAATGAGGGGTATTTATAGCCAAAGGTAAAATTGGCCCTTGTGACTATTCGACTTCCCTCATGACTTTTCAACTTTACATGACTCTTCTAATTACATGTGGGTCTCTTGGACTTCCATGTTACATTACATTGATTTACATCAGTGTGGCTTCTATAGGATAAAATGCACAGTGTATGGAGAATGGAGATACCCTCAAAGGTCTTCCCCGAACCTTTGGCAGACTATAAGATTATCTATAGTTGTCACAAAGTTACATGCATGTCCATAAACAATAACTAACTATCAAGAAAAACAGATTGATTACCTCAAGCCTCCGTGTATATTTGTTGGAGAGGACAATGCAGCTAGGTGGAAGTCCCCTGAGCTGGCTCCAAATCAAGTCCTTCACATAGAAGAGACAAGCACAATCACAACATACAACCTTGATAACTAATACATGAATACATAAAAGACATCTAGTTACACATAACTAAGCTACTCATGCTAAAAGGTATTGGACAAATAAGTAAATGAATGATAGTATCAACACCACGGAGTAGACAGTACAACTACAGTTCTATATTAATGTCGGAAGAGTGATTACAGCCATGTGTTGCATCAACCTTCCCTTATCCCTCCAGCTTCTCTCTCTCTCTCTCGCTTCTTACCAACTTCTTATGCTTAGGTTTGAGTCTATGCTCGACAATCAAGTAAGCTATCCTTTCAAATGATCTGACCCCTATCACCATAGCCCTAACTTTGCTTATGTAGCAATTGAGTTAGGGTTGCCAAGTTCCTCCATGAGTCTCTTAAGGTAAAAGAAATGATGTTGCCATTCTTTTTAGCTCTTTCCCATTTGCCTCCTTCATTAGGATTTAGAAATCCCACAAATAGGTCGAACTTGAGATGTTTCCTTGCTTTTTTGAGTAGATTTAGGAGGGAATATAGAGATATTTATGAGTCAATTCGCTCTTTTGACCTCTAGATGCTCATTAGGATCCACTAACGTTGTTCCCGAACTAACAACTAGAGTTAGTAGGGTCACTAACGCTCCCTTAGGCTTTACAAAGAAGCTTTATAAAGCATGTTTTCAGTGTTTAGCCAGTGTTAGTGTGGAAACAAGCCTTGTGATCTTGGTCTTTTCTTCAGCTATCATGTCTTTCCCCTATAAGCTAATGAGGGGGTCATTTTGTTGTATAACAGATGCCCCCTAAAGTGTGAGATCAAAGGCTGTGATGATTGCTGAAATACTTTACTTAACTGTAATTTTCCTTCTTCAACAAAAAGAGAGAGAGGATTGGAGCTTCGGGTGGTACGGGAAACCTGATACAACACATATATATAAAACAACTAAAATCTTGTCCTGAGTCAGGCATTCCCATGCTCAGTAGCTATGTCAGAATGATTTTCTCATAAAAGAGATATGACGATGTTGGCCGCCGATAAGTACAATGTGGATCCAGTGTCATTATAGGATCATTTTGATCAGCTGTCTCCAAAAAACAATATACGCAACTTGGGAGAGGAAGCAAGGGTAAGTGATGCGAGCCTTTACCCAAGGTCTTGATTTTCGCTTCACCGAACAACATAGATCGATACATGTGAATATATGCATTGATGTCGAACATGCATGAAATCATCTGATTACCAGTCAATATTGGAGACCATTAATGGACGCGAGGAAGACCACCAATAATGGTGATGGTCTCCAAGATGCACAGTACAATCTAACGAGTGTGAAAGATGTTTTTTCATCGAACACTCGTAGAATCACTTAACCATAAGCCAATAATGAGAACCCTTGATCAAACACAATGTGACCTGCCACTAATGTCTGCAAGTACCAAGGCACTGAATGTGTTTCTAGGTTGTCTTCCTAGATAGAGTGTTGAAGTCGATAGGAAGATACCTGTCGAAAGGTAGGCAATACTGTGTCCTACATCAATCGACACGGAACAGGACAAGAATGATTTGTTTTTTGAGGAATCTTTAAGCATTGGGTCTAAATGACAGAGAGCATGATGAAAGGATATGCTTGATGGGTTGATGGAGGAAATAAAAGGTTAACCCTTGAATAATAGAAGGCACGATAATGGTTTTAACCATGCAGCACTAGACTCATGAACACTAAAGAGTGTTAGGATACAGAGATGCAAGAACATTAGAGTATTTAGGCTAAAACTCATAGGATGGTAGGACTCATATTGAGAGGCCATCACAAGGAAGGCTTATCTAAGGGAGTGCCATGTTCAAGTGAACGACTGCTGCCAAACCACCTTTCTAATACTGAATGCAGTTATATTGTCTACTTTCCCCATCTGATTAGTTTAGTGAGTCCAGACGGGTAAACTTGTCGATCTTTTCATATTTTAAGAGTTTGAAAAGGACTACAAAAAGATCAACTCTATGCCCTATATGATTAGTTTAATGAGTCCAGACAAGAAAAATCGCCAACCTTTTCATGTTTTGAGAGTTTGAAAAGGATCGTAAAAAGAGCGACTCTATATCTTGTCTGTTTAATTTCATGAGTCCAGACGAGACAACTCGGTGGTGTTTTCATATTTAGAGAGTCTGAAAAGATCATAAAGAACAACTCCAGGGTGGTCTCTTTGTCATAGTTGTTAACCGGGTGCGATAAAAGGTTAATAGTATACCCGGATCGATTACTTTTCCGTGAGTTAATCTATTGAATCCGGATAAAGAGAAACCTATGCTCAATAGATGTTGACCTCATTTTGTTATGAGTACGAGGAGATGAACTAAACTCGTTTTTTGTCATGAACTTTCAATGAGTCGCGCGACGATAAACTCAATACCTTCATCAAATTTTAACGAGTCAAATGAAGAAAACTCAAGTTATCTTTTTCATTTTATTGAGCAAGGAAAAAGAGGTAAAAGAAATGCTCATTCCTTCTTCGTAGATTTAACGAGCCCGAAGAAGGGGAAAAAATCAGGGATTTTTCGATTTAAGAGCAAGAAATGGTCCCCAAAAAGCAAGTGCTCTTGTTGCTGCCGTAGATGTTTTAATGAGCCCGTTGACGAAAACTTCAGACTTTTCAGTTTAACGAGCGAGAAAAGTACCTAAAAGAATGCTCAGGTCATCTTTGTAAATGTTTAATGAGCCTAAAGAAAAACCTTGGGATTTTTTCAGTTTTATGGGTGAGAAAAAGCACCTAAAAAGAATGCTCTAATGATCTTTTTCAATTTAATGAGCTAGAAAAAAGAGCGAAAAAGAGTTGCTCGGATCGTCATTGTATGTGTTTAACGAGCCCAACGATGACAAACTTGGGGATTTTTCAGTTTTTTGAGAGCGAGAAAATATCCCATAAAAGAAAAGCACGTATTGAGAATTACATGTAGTGCTTTACTGCTTTTCATTCCTGAGGGTACTTTCATCAAAAGCGGAAAAAGGTATAAAAAGGTAGCAATTCCTATCCATATGGATTCATGCATGATAAAAAATCATGGGGAATGGACTACTTCCTCTTTAATGATTCCAAAAAGTCATGTCTCCAAAAATAAATAAAAGGAAGTTCTTTGATTTTTCACATTCACCATTTTCACTATTTGAGAATTATGAGAGCATTTTGGAGCCAAAGAGGAGCAGATTTTTGGCGGACCATTGCAGGAGATCCGGGAAACCATTCGACATGCCGTCAATCCTAAGTAGAGGCCAAAACCTTGCTCTATGCATTGCTTAACCTTTCTTATCAGTTTTTGGGGTGGATTTTTGCATATATGAGGTGACCTAAAGCAGTATTTGCGCAGTAACGCCCTCTGACTGGCCTGTAGGGAGTGTTAAATGCCCTATACGACATGTTGGAGGGTGTTAATCCTCTCTGTGTACCACTGGGGGGAGCGTTAGAGCTTGAGGGTGTAGTTTAAAACCTCATGCACTGATTCCTGAAGTTGTATTGCCCGATTTTGACTTATTTTTGGGTTATTTTGCGCAGGTTTCAGGCCATAATGACTAGCCTATGGAGAGAATAGGCCCATAATAACCAGGAATTGCTGATGTGAAATGATCTAGCATGCATACTTTCTTTGTGTCGTTGCGGTTTATTAAAGTATGCAAAGCTGGAGCTGATGAAAGGGCAGGAGGATTTATTGAGATGGATTATCCAGCATTGGGATGAACACGAGCAAGTGTTAAGGATTGTAGATCATGAGTTGGCTATTGACCATGATGACATATACTTTTTAACTGGTCTATCTTGTCATGGGGCACGGGCAAACCTTACTGGGGGTTGGCCTAATCCACAATCTACCCTAGAGCTAGTGCAATCCTACTGCATCCCTCAGAGTGGACTTGGCAGCAACAGGGTCCCCATAGAGAGGATAAGGTCCAGGTCTATGAGGGCCATTTTATGGTTGATTATGCGGTTGGTAGGGTCAAAGAGTCCCCACATTGTGACAAAAGCCCAACTGTTACTTACAGTTGACTGTGTCTAGCCACAGATGTTCAATTGGTGTCAAGTAGTGCTTCGCTATATAAGGTAGAGTTAAATGCATGCAAGACTCAAACTCAACAAAGTTTCGGGTATGGTACTCTTATAGTCTCATTCATTCTTGAGAGGGTACCTGTTATGCGCCCAAGGATGAGCTTAGGTCTATTTGATCTGAGGGATCCAAGACAGGGCCAATGGTCATCACTCGATCCTCACACAGGAGGAGGACCGATCCGACATTTCTTCAAGGAATATTTCTTCCAGTGCCTTTGTGGCCAGGTCGTGATGATTAATGACTATGCTTATGAGGGCATGGACTTCACTGACGACCCTGACTTGATGCTGCCACTCGGGACCAACTGGGGTCCTCAAGGTGAGAATGATTTTTGAAAGTACCTCAAGTATTTTTTAGCTTTTGAATGTTTATGTGATGTTTTTTATGGGTGAACAAGTACCGACATGAAGCTTTATGCCTAACATAGATGTGGTGCCATTACGACCTGCAGGTGAACCCCGCCATATGAGACGAGGAGGCCAACTACCTGCTGGTGGGGGTGATACCAACAGTCTTCACGAGGTTTTGAGGAACCTGGAGGGCTTGAGCATGGGTGTGCCCCCCCCTCCTATGAGGGATATTCCCACTCATATGCAACAACACATAGTTGGTGTACCTGAGCGGTTTCTGGTTCCTCTTCGTAGGATAGCTAGAGCAGTTTTAGCATTTCAGTAGTAGTAGGCTCTTTTTAGCAGGTGTTTGGTGTAGCCAAAGGGTGTTTGTAGCGAGACTGGATTTTATCTATATATATATATATATTTATATATATATATAATATACAGACATTTTGGTATTTTGATGGCATAAATGTTTTTGTAAAAATTTTAACTCTGTATATTTTTACTTTTCATGCATGCTTCTATAGTGAATGAGACAGATTCCAATCTAACACATAGTTTGCTAATGAATCAGCGACCACATTAAATTCTCCAGGAATGTGTTCATATGTGATTATTTCAAATTGACATTCCAAGAGTTGTACCCTTAAATAATGACATAACAAGGTTGGATTACGAATGTGATAACAATTTGTCAATTGCATAACAACTAGCTGAGAGTCTAACCTAACCACCAGATTGGAGATGTCCCTTGATGACGCTTCAATGAGAAGTGAAATTACGAACATGTACTCAACAATATTGTTGGTGGCGATACCAAGAAAGACTCCTCCGGAACAAAATAGTTCTGACTTAGGTGTGTAGATGACCCAAGCAGTTGATGCAATATGCCAGGTGTGACGACTAGCACCATCAGTGTATCCTACGTATGCTAAGGGTAATAAAGACATCTGCATTGCAAGAAGGATATATGAGAGAAATACTCCAATAAATATCAAAACAATCCAATCACACCAAAAAAGGAAGAAAAAATTATAAATACATAAAATTACAAAGCACATGCCTAGTGCAATACTAGGCATAATATTTTTTTCAGAGAGAGCCCATTTCTAGGCTCGGCGAGTGGGACTCCTTCCCAGTCTTGAAGTTCATATGCCCCTTTTGAGAGGGCTTTCTTGATGACATAGGGACCTAGCCATAAGGGTTGAAGTGTTCCTACCCCCAAAAGGTCATGTTTTTGATCATAGAGCAAAACAAGATCTCCCTCTTGGTAAGAACAAGGCTTGACCTTTTTGTCATATTGGGTTTTTACCCGACGCTTGTGAGCCTCAAGTGCCAATTCAACATCTCGACAGGTTTTTTCCAGTTGATTGAGGTATAGTAGGCGCTCTTCTTCGTCAGTAGTGTCAGGCAGGAGTTCAACAACTATTTTTAGGGAAGGGATCTGACACTCGATGGGTAAAACTGCTTCCAGGTCATAAGATAGTTGAAACAATGTAAAACCTGTGGTATTTTTTACTGAAGTTTGGTATGCCCATAGCGCCAAATATAATATTCGATGCCAATTGGTTTTATGATTTCCTACCAACCTATGGATCATGGTTTTTAAGACACCATTGACAGCCTCTACTTGACCATTAGCTTGGGGGTAGGAGGAGGATGATTGATCCTGGGGAAAACCTAGCAGCGATGTTAAGTCAGACATCATGTGATTCTGGAAATGAGACCCATGGTATGTAATGATTGTGCGGGGTACTCCAAAGTGACAGATAACCTGATTAAACAGGAATAGTGTTGCGGTTTCTCCATCGACCCAGTAGGTGGGAACGGCTTCGGCCCATTTTGTGAAATAGTCCACAGCTACTGTGATATAGTTGTGTCTAGCAGAGGAAATGGGATTGCAAGCTACGAAGTCTATCCCCCATTTGGCAAAGGGGCCAACAGAGATAACTGGGTGTAGTAGGGCCGAAGGAGCGCTCATTTTCTTTGTTAACACTTGACAAGGATGGCATTGTTGCATGGCCTTGACACAATCTTTGAACAAGGTCGGCCAGTAATAGCTTGCGCGCAAGATTTTATATGCAGTAGATATGCCAAAAAGATGACCACCACATGCCCCAGCATGGCAGTCTTTTAAAACATGTTCCGCCTCTTCATGAGTGAGGCAACATCGAAGAACTAAATCTGCACCACTAGATAGTGTCACGTTTGCTGGCGGATACAACGACAGTCACCTGTCGATAGTTCAGGGCGAAACCATTGTGCTTGGAGGTAGACAAGAATGTCACCATACCAAGGGTCAGTGGTGTCGATAAGATAGACAGCTTCATCTGGAAGAGGATCGTGGGCTATCTCATTAGGATCAATGATGGGATTGTCTAACAAAAGTTCAGCAAAGACTAAGGAGTTATTCGCCTTGGCAGCTGTGAAAACCAAATCAAATTGTTGGAGGATCACTATCCATTTCGAATATTTTCCTCCAATGACTCGATGAGACAAAATATGTCTCATGGGATTCTCCAAGGCGATGACAGTAGTCTGTCACAGTAGGATGTAGTGTCGGAATCAGTTGATAGCAAAGATGACTACCAATGACAGCTTTTCCACATGTGAATATCTGAGTTCTGGCCCAGCCAGGCCTTTGGACAGATAATATATCACATGTTCACTTCGGTAATCATGAGTTTGAACCAAGACCATTCTGAGAGAGGATGGCGAGGCTACCAGGTATAGAAGAAAGTCACGACCATAGTTGGGAGCGCTAAGGAGTGGGGTTGATATAAGCGCCTTTTTCAAGGCATCAAATGATCATTGAGCTTGATCATCCCACATATACGGCACTCCCTTCTTAAGTAGGCGCATAAAGCCTTTCATCAACTCAGCATAGTTTACGATGAACCGTCGTAAAATGTTTTCTTTCCCTTGCAAACGTTGGAGCTGTAGAACGGATTGTGGTTCGGTAAATTGAGTAATTGCCTTACCTTATCAGGATCAACCCTAATCCCATAGTTGGAGACAATGAAACCAAGTAAGCATCCAGACTCGAAAAAGAAAATGCATTTATGTGGATTTAGACAGATGTTGTAAAACTGGCACCTAAGAAAGATGGCTCTTAAATAGTTTAGGTATTGTGTCCGTTGCTTGGAATAGGCTGGAAGGTAATCCAAGTAATCTTGAATGATATGTATAATATCATGAAATGCATAGTCCATGGCTCTTTGAAAAGTTGCTCCAGCATTCTTTAAACCGAATGGGAGTTTTTGCTATGCAAAGATGCCCCATGGGCAGACGAAGGTGGTTTTGTGTTGGTCTTTGGGTTTTATAGCAGTCTGGTTGTAACCCGAGAATCCATCCATGAATGAAAATGATTCACAACCGGCGTAGTCGTCAATGATCTGATTGATGAACGGTGTCAGATAATTGTCCTTGGGACACGCAGCGTTCAAGTCTCGGTAGTCGACACATATGCGGATGGTTCCTTGTTTTTTATCGATAGGAACCAAATTGGAAACCCATTACGTTAAAGGAACAAGATATATGAAACTAGCATGTAACAACTTTTCCACTTCGTTTTTGATGGCTGCCCTTTTGCGGGGATGGACCGGTCGAAGCCTTTGATAGACAGGTTTGGCATTGTCATAAAGCTTGATCTCATGCTCGACAATAGACGGATCTATTGCAGGCATTTCCTCATAAGACCAGGCAAATACATCGTGGAATTCCTTAAAAAGGCAGGTGAAGCTTGCAATTTCCTCAGGATTACAATCCGCTCCAATCTGGATGTTTTCCACGATGCCTATCTTGACAGAAATATCGACGAGCAATGTCTTTGAAATATTTCCCATGTTTCCTTCTGCCTCCAAAGTTTGGATAGTTGTATAGGGTGAGGAAACGATTTCTGGTATTTCAGGTGACAAGATTTGAAGAGGCATCATGTCCGAATCAGATAACGAAACATGATGGTGTGAGTCCTCCCAAGGCCACCCTTCTAAACTCATGATTTCTTGAATAACTTTGTCTGTAGGTAGGAATTGATTGAGTGGATCGAAAGAAGGAGCTGTTATGGGAGGGGCAGTGGTACTATTGGCCGTAACCAAAGTGACTGGAGATGCAGATGTAGATTGAATGGCTCGGTAGGCCAATTCAGTTGGTGATAGCGGCATTTGTTCTCTGTAAGTGTCAATGTCTGAAGGAGCTGGTAGGATCCATGGATTGGTCTATTCATGAGGAATGGATGAAATCATATTAACCATCTGTGAAACCTTGGGCGGCTGAAGAGGGAAATAACCCATGAGGGAAGAAGCCTTCAGCAGACCGGTATTGATACTGACGTAAGAGTCACATACACCACCTACTAGGGGTATAGAGCCACTTGGTAACGGGGAATAATCAGGGGTGAAAAAGGACAGCTGGTCCACTGTAACTACCTTTCCATCCAATGGAAATAGGATGATGCAAAAGACAGTAAATACAATGGCCGTCATGGCATACGTCCAACTACGACCCAGCAAGAGATTATAGTCGAGTTTTTTATCTATGACTTTTATGTCCACCGTTACCATTTTCCCATACAAAGTGATGGGGTAGCTAGCTAGGTAACCTTTTGGGATGAAAGTTTGGCCATCGAAAGCTTTAAGGGAATTCAATGGTGGGGATAGGGTTGGAGAACCCAAAGCGAGCCAACATGAAGCTGACATGATGCAGGTAGAAGCACCTTCGTCGATGACAGTTATGTGTATACCTTTACCTTTCGAAAAATTTGCTCCTAAAATGCAAGCTGGTGGGAAAGGGGAGGTTTACACTTTTCCATATCAAAAATTGCAAGCATGGAATCATGTGGGTTGATACCACCAATATCTAAAATAAAAGCTTTCCTTTGTGTTGGACATGTTTATAATACTTCGAGCACCGACATAGCCGATGGCACTTGCGCCAAATCTTCTACAATGTTATAGTTTTGGGTGGCACGTGCAGATGTATTATGCGTTGTGCGTCGAAGTGTCCCTTTAGGGGGGCGAATCACAAGGTCAACAACCGACCTTTCGATATGCAAATTGTTGGGCAGCAGTGGGTTTTGACTTGAGGAAGGTTCCTCTACATGAGCGATAAGATCTCCATAGATTTTGGCTCTTGTTTGTAGATCTACTGTTTCAAAGGTGTAAATGATAGAAGATCATTTGCTAGCTGAAGGATGTTGCAAACCACCGTTTCCCCCTTGTGGGGGTTTGGTTTGGTTTGCAATGAGGTGTTGCTACTACTAAGCAAGGAAAGGATTATTAAGGACAGCGGGGGTCCTACCAGTATCCTTTTTAGCAATGAAATCTGTGCATTCTTGAAGATGCGGGCAACGATAGGTCATGTGGTCTTCAACATAGATTTTGCAAGGGAATCTGGCAGGTTTATCCTTTCCATAATCAGGAGGCGCAACGGCCTTTTGCTTTGGGTTTGGTTGCTTTGTCAACTGCTCCTCAGAAGGCGCGGTCTTTTTCTTATTCTTCTTGTTCTTAACACAGGGTTTTTGCGTAGAATGCATAGAGTTTATCGCGGTGGTAGGAAGAGCAGTCAATTTGGTAGAGGGGTCCACTGACATCTGGGCAATGTGATCACTGAGTTGTTTTACAGTAGCCTCGGAGGTTGCGCTGATAATCTCATCAGCGTGTGCTCTAGGGTTCTGAGTAGTGGAAGCATTGGAGTTGCGAGGGGCATTGGGGATTATGTCGTAAAGAGTACCAAACTGTGAATATATTAGATCTAAGAGTTGGGCGCGATGTATGGATTGGTCTTCTGTGACCGCACCACCTAAGGCAACATCTTTAGTGATTTGGGAGAGTAGGGACTTGTAGAACCAGTCCGCTAAGAGATAGTTTGGGAGGGGGATTTAACTAACCTCTGCCTATGTCTCCATTCATGTATATGATCAGAGATGTGGGTGGCGGTATCCTGACGTAATGAAGTGAGGAGTTTCATCCGAGTCTCATAGCGGATGGGTAGTTGGAAGTGCTTTAAGAATTCCATCGCTAGAGCGTCAAAGGTATTTATTGACGAGCGTGGTATCTCGATGTACCACTTGGTTCCGTTGCCAGTAAGGGTGCGGGGAAAAAGACATAAATGGATACTATCATCCACCATGGAGTTAGAAACACACCAAAGATGATCGATGGTGATAGGGGTACCCAAATCCTCCCCTTGTTTCCCTTCGAACTTGGGGATGTCTGTTGGTATTTTATGCGGGATTGGCAGCCAGAGTAAGTTATGATAGATGGGGTCATTTGTAATTTTGTACAAGTTGGGGATATCCAACATTGCCAAAAAAGGTAGAGTGTGTGATGCCCTTGACTCATACCAAGGCAATGACATATGACCTAACGATCCTTGCAGTCCTCCCATCGTTTGAGTCCCAATATTATACATAGGTTGCATGGTAGAGTAGTTGCCTTGGGGTATGCCATTGTAATGTGGATTTCCATGGGGATTGTGATGCTGGGGTATAGCATTGCCCCCAGGATAAGCAATTCCCCCTTGACTCATTTGAGGTTGTGAGTAGGGTGCCCCCATGGAGTGGTTGGGACCTCCTTGAGGATTCCTGCCTGCCACAGAACTAACCATATGTCATTGACTGACATAAGGAGTGCTCATGTCAATCAGTGACTGACCATGCATGCCTAAAAATGGAGGGGGAACTGTTACATTCCCTACCAGTATATGCATATTGGGAATGCCCCCAGATACTTGAATCTGGTCGTTATACAATGGATTCCAACCATATTGTTGGTTGAAGGGACCCATGCTAACTATTCTATATTGAGTGCTATAAGGAGCGTTGTATGTAGCACTTGTCGAAGGTATTGAGTTTGACACTAAGGGGGTGGAGCCCGACATAGGCTGGGTTCCACTCGTGGAGGGTGTCATGTGAGTGTTTGTACCTAGGAGAAATGTGATAGTAGGGTTCACCATCAGTGGTGTGGTGGTATCCATCGACTAGGGAAGTGGTGGGGGACCAAAAGTGTCCACAGAGTTCCATGACCTGTTAGTCATCAATGGGATGGATGGAAATGTTCCAACTAAAGACATAGGGGGTACAAGTGCCACATGAACCAAGAGTGGGTCTACCGGATTCATGATCGAAGGGTTGTAGGGAGGAAGAAATCCTCTGGTAAACTTGAATCATTGGTTGTCCAAATAGATTCTATGTGAGATATTGGAGACTAATTTTCAGAAGATGGGGAATCTGGTTCACTGGAGCTCGCCGGATCTTCCACAATGAGTGGAAGAAGTCCTAACAATCGTCTAGATTGATGACAAGGGCCGGATGTAGCCATAGTGATTGTTAATTTTTATCATGATATTTGTTAAAGTCTCAATGATAACTCTCGGGTGCCTAAAGAAATAAAAAATACACTAAGTGAAGCAATCGGCAAATAGAGGGCAATGAACCTATCTGATAAGCACCGATCACTAGAGATGAAACCCAATATCACAATGAATAACAGAGAGGGATGGCCAAATGTATAATTACGGTTACTCTAGAGCTTCACCCGAACCTCAAATTGAGGGGCCAAGTACTCTCGTGAAGACGAGCACCCTCCCAAAAACTGAAGACAGAGTAGGTCCATCTGTGTTAAGTACCAGGGCAGCCCGCCCCAGTCACCTTATGTAAGCCCCTAAAAGTATGGCCACTAAGGATACCTCAGATCACAGACACTACCAGGGGGTACATAGTTGCAGACAATACATTATGTGGGTAGGATACCTAAGTCCCCGACTCAGCTCAAAAATCCCTGAAGGGATCCCTAATACACAGAATACCCAAAGGAGTTGCAAGCGAAGGTGGGCTACCTTCACTTACAATCTGATGTTGTCTCGTATTTAGCTTTGCTTTGACTGGAGTGGTCTCGGTAGTATGAGTGCAAAAGGAATTTTCTCTCTTTTAACGATACTAGTTTTGGTTTCTGATCTTGGGTAGTTTACTCACACTGCCTATCCCAAGATCCTAGCCTAAACTAATGTTTGTTTGCTCTATAAAGAGTTATTGATTGATTTTAGGTAAATTTTATGTGTACTTTTTTAGTGTCTTCGGTAGGGGTGTTGACGTATGATGTGTGGTGGGACTCTGACTCAAAACTCATGCAAAATACAATGCTTGAAAATATTCAATTCGATGAAATAAGTTGTATTCTATGAGTGAGAGTATTTCATACATTCATATTTGTTTCATGCATCCTAGTCATTACTACACATGCATAACCAACAAAAATATTTCCAATGCTTTCTAACAACTATTTGAAACCAAAATAAAGCAGATTTTAACCAGCTAAGCATAAGAATGAATAAAAAAAATGTTGATTTTTCTTTTATAAAAACTGTTTAAGAAAGAAAAAAAACTTATTTCCTAAAAAGAAAAAAATCTTTTAGGACACAGATCTTGCTAACAAAATGCAGCTGCAAATCCTCTTTCAATCCATGAGCAAGTTTCCCATCACTTTGAGTTTACAAACATAGCTGCATGTCAAAATTTGGGGGACTAACTCTCTGTAGCAGTGGCCACAAAGAGTTATTGGGTCCACTAATGCACTGTTTGTGTAGATACAGAGCTTTATAAAGATCTATTTACTCTGCTAACCTGCATTAGTGTGGGAAAAGAGTTCAAAACAGGGCTTTTAGGATCATATCCAAGGTTGAATATGTGAGGGAAGAATGCAGAAAGGTCTTGATGGGCCAAAAAAGGAATCCAGAAGTGTAGGGAGGTCTTAGAAGGAGGAGGAAACTGAGAATTGTCCGGGTGAATCGGGAATTGAATGTATAGTCCCCAGCGGAGCCGCCAATTCTACTATAGGATAAAATGCATGATGTATGGAAAATGGAGATACCCTCAAACGTCTTCCCGGGACCTTTGGCAGACTATAAGATTATCTGCAGTTGTCACAGAGTTACATGCATGTCCATAAACAATAACTAACTATCAAATAAAAACATATTGATTACCTCAAGCCTCCATGTAAATTTGCTGGAGAGTGCAATGCAGCTAGGTGGAAGTCCCTGAGCCAACTCCAGATCAAGTCCTGCACATAGAAGAGACAAGCATAATCACAACATACAACCTTGATAACTAATACATGAATACATAAAAGACATTTAGTTACACATAACTAAGATACTCATGCTAAAAGGTATTGGACAAATAAGTAAATGAATGATAGTACCAACATCACAGAGTAGACAGTACACCTACAGTTCTATATTAATGTCAGAAGAGTGTTTACAACCATTTGTTGCATCAACCTTCCCTTACCCCTCCATCTTCTCTCTCTCTCTCCCTTCTTACCAACTTCTTATGCTTAGATTTGAGTCTATGCTCAAAAATCAAGTAAGCTATCCTTTTAAATGATCTAACCCCTATCACCATAGCCCTGGATTTGCTTATGTAGCAATTTAGTTAGGGTTGCCAAGTTCCTCCATGAGTCTCTTAAGGTAAAAGAAATGATGTTACTATGCTTTTCAGCTCTTTCCCATTTGCCTCCTTCATTAGGATTTAGAAATCCCACAAATAGGTCGAACTTGAGAAGTTTCCTTGCTTTTCTGAGTAGATTTAGGAGGGAATATAGAGATACTAATGATTCAATTCACTTCTTTGACCTCTAGATTCTCATTAGGATCCACTAACAATGTTCCCAAACTAACAACTAGAGTTAGTAGGGTCACTAACGCTCCCTTAGGCTTTACAGAGAATCTTTATAAAGCATGTTGTCAGTGTTTAGCCAGCATTAGTGTGGAAACAAAGCTTGTGATCTTGGTCTTCTCTTTAGCTATCATGTCTTTCCCCTCTAAGCTAATGAGGGGTCCATGTTGTTGTATAACAATGGCTCACAGTAGTGATGTGGCTAACGTGACTCATGACACGACTCGACACAACAACGCTGATATGTTCATGCTGCTGCTAGTGTCCATGTTGAGCTGCAGTGCTGCTGAGTGATGGATGTGCTCTTGGTGTATCATAGCTTCACCTCTGCATGGAAATATGGGTGGAGTCTTCGATGGTCTTGGTGTTTACTTGATGTTGCATGTGCATGTCGCTCCCTTTCTTGCACTTTGGCATGCTTCACATGTTCGTCCATTCGTGAAAAAATCTCCTCACATGCATCATCCATTCACGAAAAATTCTCCTCACATGCATCATCCATTCGCGAAAAAATATCCTCACATGCATCGTATTTTCACAAAAAATTCTCCTCTCATGGATCGTTCATTTGCAAAAAATTCTCCTCACATGCATTGTCCGTTCGTATGTTTGTGAACAAATCTCCTCGCATGTGATCTCCTTGTTCATCCCGTCTATTGTCACATCATGCCTTATCCATGTACTTGTATCTACAATCACTAATGACAAGATGACATCAAATCCATAAACCTCCTAGTCTACCATGATGCATTGCCGTTCGCTTTTGGATGCAGGTGACCGGGAGAGAGGACAAGGCCATGAAACTGTGAAGGGTAGATTTTAAGCTAGGATGCAGGCTTCGAGCACTACCGGTGAAAACTGTGCGGAAGTCACTTGGAGACTGAGATGGACAATCTAGGTCAGCAGTGACTGTCCGCGGGATCTGGCTTAGATGGTGGGCAGGTCTGCGCAATTTTTTGAGGGAATCAGTGTAAACAGCAGAGGGGCTTGGCAGCAAAAACTGTGCAATTCCTCCAGGGAGCTAGCAGCGGGAGGCTTGCCAGGAAAAAATGCGCATTTTTTTCAAGGAGCTGACAGTGGGCTGCAGGAGTGCTGCTAGTGGAAACTATGCAATTGTTGGGAAGCTGGCCTGCTGGACATCCCATTGCAGTTTCTGAGTTGTGCGGGATGCTAGGCAACTGGGTGACTGCTCATGAAAACTGCGGAGTTTTTTCGGGTGAGCAGCAGGTTAGCTGTCTGGGTGACAGGCTGGAAAAACTGTGCAATTTTTTGAGGGAGACAGGGATGGACACATGGTGTCTATCCGGCATTTTAGCACAACTTCTTCAGTCAATGGAGTGGGCAAGGTCTGCAACTTTTGTGTAATTTTTTGGGGGAGTGAGTCCCGGGTCACTACCCGGTAGAAATCTCTGGTTGACCAGCTGGAGGGTTGGTTGATTCACTTGCAGGCAACATAGATTGAGATGGCATGCTGAGGAACTTCTGCACTTTTCTAAATGACATTCAATCTGGTCAATTCCAATATTGCGTAGTGCAGGTTGCCTGGGAGACAGCCTCAAGCTCTGCGCAATTCTAGGCAGCAGTACATGTTCACTAAGTGTTGAAACTGCATAATGCAGCTTAGCGAGGGTCCAGTTGTTGGAGGGTGATCCGGTCATCAGAACTTCAACAAAGTGACTAAGTCTGTGAGTAAGTGAACTTGTGCATATGTGATCTAGCAAACACACTCAACATGACTCGATGACAAGACACCTCAAACCATCAAGACAACATATACTTAGTGTGATTGATCGACGGTGCAAGTGACATGCGTGATGCTTGTGATAGATCGTGTGTGAGTGTGACAGATGTTTACATGGCGAATACAACTTGTACACACAAAGTGGGACCTTGTGCATGCCCAAAACATGGCTGCAGGCATGACATTGTGACCAACATGCAAAAATATGTCCATTGAATGGTCAAGCAAGGAGGTGCAAAGACTCAACACAAGCTCATGGGACGAGCCCGAGTGCTTGCAAACATCAAGGAAAAACCCAAGGGAAGGTCTGAAATTGGATGCAGGCCAATATTTTGGAAAGTTTTGCGGTTGCTACAATAGGTTAGAAGAACCAAAACCCCTTCTTCTTCCCTAATAGCACGTGGAATGATCATGATAACAAAATTATGCCAATAGCTACAAGATAAACATGCATATTCTGGGTTAATAGTTTTCATCCCCATTCTCCTCTTTAAAATCATACCTTAGACGCACACTTGCATACAAACTAAGCTCCTCATAGCATGTGGGATAGTTCTTGTCGTAATAAATGACCCCATCCAAATAAGCAATCAATATACTTATTACACCTGATCATTACTTTATTAATAAACTTCATTATCATTAATACTTAAACACACTGGTGGATATATAAGAATTTGATTTTACCATTCACATGGTAAAATAGAACAATGGAAATGGGTTTTTAGATATTTTCTTTGGTTGAGATAAAACTGCAATATTTAATATGATAATATATTTTGTTTCTATTAAATTATTAAAATTTTTATTATTATTCTTATTATATTTAATAAATAAATTATGGTATTGTTTTAGTTAAAATTTGTATTACTTATGAAATTCAAAATACATCATTAATAAACTATTTGTCAAAAATTAATTGACCTCAATCTACCACAATTTACAAGGGAAACTAGATTCATTGGCCAGTAAACAAAGATATAAAATTCTAACAAAAAGAAACATCCGTTATTCAAGGGGATGCCATACTACAATGAGACTACACGATATAATAGAAGTATTACATAACAACATATTCATGAACCCAAAGATGCCATTGGAAAAGGGTTCTTTGTACTTGTATCAGCTGGTGCAAAGGGCTTGAACTCACATTGGAGGTGACTCTCCAAGTGGGCCAAGCGAGCATCCAATCTCTCCAGACAAGATCGTTGATGCCATTACAACATTTTAATTTCATTCAAGGAGGAAATGATACCATTTTTATCCTCATGTTTTTCCTTAAGAACTCGACCTAACAAGGTCTTCAACTACCAGTCTAAAGTGATGGAATGCGTGTATTAATTCCTTCTTCCCTTGGTATGACCAAAGTCAGGAAGCCAATTAGAAATATCCTCCATAATTTATGAATTTTGGTAGACCTAATGGTCATGAGTGGCATAATTCTCAAGTTGATGAATCTCCTCCTTAATGCTGGGAGAATTCGTTGAATGAAAAATGGCAGTTGCTTCTTGGGCTTGGGTCTAGGAATGCAACTGGCCTTATTGGCCACTTCCACCAGTGCCTTTACATCTATGCATCCTTTGTCGCGACATTGAGGACAAAAGGCAAGGTAACCCAATGCAAAACCAAGACCACATCTACCCTCCACACCAATAAAACCTACCACTCAAAGTCACATCAATTTCAAACCAATATTGGAATGGATACCCAAGCACACTGAACGACCCAAATAATAGAGAACCAAATTAATATTAACTCCCAGAATATCTATTATGTTTGAACGTCAAATGATTAGACATTCCCAAAGTGGAAGATTTATGGTAAAGACAACCTAGCAAGCAAGCTACCTAGCAGACAAAGCCGAAAATCTCCCAATAGGAGGAAGACCAAGCCAGAAAAGGAAAATGACACTAGTATTGTCAAAGTCCCAAAGACCTCAAGTCTCAATAATCATTATTGCACTAAGAGAAAATCATGAGGGCCACAAACATATAACCAACACCAGACATGTAACAAAAAATCTAATGCATCGAGTAAGGGAGAAGTTATTACCTAGAAAATGTTGCATAGGAGTGTCAGGGCCAACAAAATAGTTGACCTTTAAACCTTAGTGATGACACCAATACCCTCCACTAAGCAATGCCACCGACCTCCCTTAGTCTTGACTCGTTGAGCTAAGGTTGCATTAGGAACAGGAACAATGTTGTCACCCACACCCCCAATTAGCCACCTTACTCTCTCAAACACCAAAACCAGAGGAAAAGGGAGGCTTGAGTGGATCATTGCCACTACAACCCCTTCAGTATGTGACCCCCATGCTGAAAAATTTTGAATCTCGCTCCATTTATCCAACCAATTGTCCATTATTCTAGATTACAATACAATGCAGAGGAAAAAAAATCCCACCAATGGTGGGGATGTAACTCGAACCAAGCGTAAAAGTCAACCTTTAAGCAATAAAACAATAATTCAAGGATCCTATAGAGAATTCACAATTATGCCAAAGGAGTTAAGATCTCGCACGCTTCATGCATGAGAGGGGTTGGCCACACCACCTTGTTGACAAGGTTAATCCTCTCTACAAACTGAGACAATCCCTCTAGCCCAATGAGTGGGTCTAGCAACTGAAGTGACAATCAACTAGACATCTTCCTAGACTATAATTGAGAAGTAGAATAAGAGAGATGGCCTACCTTACTCTAATGCTAATTTGATTTCCTTTTTTGAGATCCTCGAACTGCTTGTGTCATGGACTTGTTCCTGCTTCTTTCAGCACTTATGTACCTGCACAAGTGACCAAGAGACAACAAAGCATTCCAAAACCAATAGCAAATCCAATAATAACCTACTTAGTTGATCAAGGAATTCCAAGCCAATACATACATGAACATATATATTTTGGGAAGATGAACTAGCAATTGTATTATTATCTAAGACTAAAGGGAAGCTTACAACCATAGCCTTGATGTTGAAAGGCTCTCCTTGAGTGGTAATTGAAGTCCAAGTCTAATGAATGGACTCTAAGCACAAGCTCAACATAGGGGTGAAAATGGACATAGATCAACCATTTGGGAATGGGAGAAGAGGAATTTATAGGCTGGGAGGGGGAATTAGGACTTCTCCAAAGATAGGATTACGCCCACATCTCAAGGATGTAGCTCATAGGGATAAGACAAAGAGGTCAAGTTAGGAGGATTCGACCTCATCTATGCGAAACCACCTCTAGCTCGCTGCTCTAGAAGCTTCTGGATCACAAAGCTTCTCATCCTCTTTGGGAAAAATACCCTTTTGGGATCATCGTGGGTATGCAAGGGAACAGAGTGATGCCATCGTGGGTCAAACACAATGCAACAGGCGACCATCATTATTTTAATCCTCATAAGTGCAATGACTCTCATTTTAGGGTTTTAAGAGCTATTTCTTCAGGGAAAGCTCAAGGCATTTTCCAAGAAAATCCTTAGGAGGGATCTAAGTTGTATACATGGATGAGTATATTGTATATTGGTCATGTTTCAGGCACTTCATGGTATGTCACAGGGAAGTGTAGGAGGTGTGACAAAATATTGTGTAACAGATGCCCCCTAAAGCATAAAGGTAGAACGAGGAGTGATGGTTGAGATGCTTTACGAGCTCTTGCAAGGATGAGGACACGCACTGTCAAGATACCTACAAATCAAGGATGCATATACATATACATATCTGAGATCAATACATGAATTCATGACATGGACACAACCATCTAAATGATGAAGACTATATGAAAAGATCCATGGTATGGGCACAACCATCCAAATAATAAGGATCATCATAAATATAAATTCTCACAGTATGGTCACAGCCATCCGTATAGTAGAAACATGTGTAAAATCTTGAATGACATATAACTCCATGCAGCTTGAGTCATAATAGACAAGACCCAGGGTCTTGTGCTCCATACCGACCCCATCAATGTACGAATCCTAACATGTGAATAAATGTGTTGAAGTCGAACATGCTAGAAAACCACCTGATTACTGGCCAATGATGTGGACCGTTAATAGGTATGAGAGAAAGCACCAATAATGAAAATGGATCTCAAGGTACAAAAATACAATCCATGAATTTGATAATGAAGCTAAAGTCGAACACTTGTGGCATCACCCAATCGAAATCCACTAATGAAGACCTGTCGTTAGATGCAAAGAACTAGCCATTAGGTCATGCCAACTCTAAGGTACTGAAAGGGAGTTTCTTGGTCATCTTCCTAGAAGCTGAAGTCGACAAGAAGTGACTCGTTGAAGGAGAGTCATAATGAGTCTCCCATCATCGACATGAAACAAGGAATAAAGTAAGTAGGATCCAAGATTGTAGCAAAGAGCCAAACAATGTATAGGTAAATAACTATAGATTGGACTTCTCTTGAACATATTGGCGACATGATTCTGAAGTGTGGTAGCATTAGACTCAACATAGGACCAAGGGTCATAATGATCAAGTGGAATAGTCATATGAGAGGCAAAATGGATTGCCCAAACCTAGAAGGACAAGTGACTGAGTGAGGATGTCCCAAACTTGACACGAGAAATAGATGAGTGTCATGTTCAAGAGCGACATGCTACCAATATAAGAGATGTTTCATCTTCATTTTTCCCCACTATTTCTAGCGAGTACCTCTTTATTTTTACACAAGCTTGAAGAGGATACCATATGCTTGTCATATAATTTCATCCTTTGGATGAATCCATCCTAGTAAGTTTTACAAGTCCTAGGAAGGAGAAACTCGTTCTCATCCTGGTGACAAGTCTTTCATTGTAAATATTTTAATGGGTACGAGGGAAGAATAACTCGGTATCTTTTTCATATTTAGAGAGTTTGAAAAAGATACGAAAAAAGAAAACTCCACCAATTCCCTTTTCGTAATTTGTCTCTCGAATCCAAAAAGGTAGAAAACAATATTCGAGTGAACCTCCTAGCCATGTTCAATTAAGGTGTACCTTTTTCGTAAATAGTCAATCTCATCCCAAAAAAGGGGTAAAAATATACTGATATGACATCGATTCATTTACTTTAACGAGTTCAAAATGACAAGTACTCGGCAATATTTTCATATTTTTGGAGTTTGAAAAGAGCTGAAAGATGGCTCCACCTAGAGGAATGAGTGGTATGAAGGGATAACAACCGGTTTCGGTCATGAGGGAACTACTTAAAACATGTAAAGATAAAGAAGTTGGCTAATAAGACCACTCATTGCAGATCTTCCTCGGGCAAGGGTAAAACAACCAAGTGAAAGCATATGATTGGCCAAAGAGATGGTGATGATAGAATGGAACAACCAAGGCTCATATAGCAAAAATAGGTTGATAAAAATGACAATCATGAGATGTAAAGTGGGAATTGTTTCATTTTTACACAAGCTTGAAACACGAGAAACTATTCTTGAATATACTTGAAGATGGTTTCATTTTTACACAAGCTTGAAACAAAGATAAACTATGCTTTAGATAAGTTTGCATGCCCCCAACATAAAGACTCAATTCGAGGTTACATGCCCCCCAAGCTTCATTTCATTCACCATAGTAGACTACTGGTTACTAACAGGTGGATGGAATGAAGGTTTACTTATGAGATCAAGTGAAAGACTTGACTGGGATTTTACAAGATCTGATCAAAGACTCGTATTGGAAGGGGATTTGTTTCATTTTTTTATTGAGCTTGACACAGGAAAAGAACCATGCTCATGACACCTTGCTTCATTTTTTAACGAGGTTGACATAGTAAAAGAACTATCCTCATGGGAACTATTTCATTTTTTAAACGACGTTGACATAGTAAAAGAACTCTCCTCATGGGACCTATTTCATTTTTTAAACGAGGTTGACATAGTTAAAAAACTATCCTCCCGACCCTTGTTTCATTTTTTAAGGAGCTTGACCCAAGACAAGGAAATTTGCTCCATCCCTCGTTTCATTTTTTAAGGAGTTTGACACAAGACAAGGAACTATGCTCCATCCCTTGTTTCATTTTGTAAGGAGCTCGACACAAGACAAGGAACTCTGCTCCATGGAGACCTTGACTTGATCAAATACCAAAAGAGGCCATGGCTTCCAAGAGTTTCTCATCACATGGGATAACAACACTATGGAAGGGATACATGTCCAGGGATCCAAATGAAAAATCAAGCTCCAATGCCCCTAGTACATGATGTACTACATCACCTACTAGATCATCAATAGATACGGGCATGCAATAGGTAGCCACGTAATTAAACTGTGGCAGGGGTGATACTGATTGCACATAAGAAACATTTAGGGATGATGGTTGAGTGGGAGTTGATTCAGGGCCAATGAACGTGAGTTGATCAATGATCACAATGCTTCTGTCATGTGGGAAACACATTACTTGAAAAAGGAAGAGACAAGAGCTCCCATGACATAAACATAGTCATGACCAAGGAGTAGATTAAAATCCAATAGGACTTGGACAACCATCACATCTATATAGATATTCTTTCCTCCCAAAGTAAACCTAGGAAGGATCCCTAACGGTTGACTAGCTCCTCTGTTAAAAGCTAACAGATTCTGGGTGATGGGGAAAAGCTGAGGAAAACCTAAATCTTTCCAAGAATTTGAGGACAGAATGTTAACAGTTGTGCCCCCGTCTATGACTGTGCTAGGTACGGCCATACGATAAGCCTATATTGTAATCTGGAAAGGCACATAAGACGGAAGGCGATAGCCTTCCAGTTGACTCCAATCAAAAGAAGTGACTAAACTACTTGGAGGGGGTGTTGTAGGAATGGGAGAGCTTCTCTCTTGCTCGATGGGAACATGAGAAATTCTCTCATGCACCTCACGAATAGGATTATTTCTCTTTGGTTCATTCAAAAATGAAGAAACCAAAAGAACATGAGTGGTATGGGGTTCACTCTTGATCAAAAAGGTACGGTTAACTGAAGGTTGAGTCAAGTGTACCGTTTTCGCAACCAATGGTTAGTCGAGAACGAACTCATGAGATTCATTTTCAGAGAGAGAGGGGTTGACCAAAGATGATTGTCAATCAAACACTAGATCAACTAGTAGTGGATTAGGGAAGAGATTTTGATACCGAGTCAGAAAATGAAGTTGAGAAGTTTTGAGGTTTTTCAACTCTTTGGAAGCTTCATCCATTAAAGGACAAAGGTGAATGGGATGGTTACCTTCACACAACTTACAGGTAAATTTGACTTTCGCCTTTTTCCCATGGGATTTACTAGTTGAAGGTTTATCGCCAGCATGATCACCAAAGGTTGCTGACAAAGGTCGATGTGAACCTGTGGGCCACACTTCTAAGACCTTGGGAATACGAGTACAATTCCAAACAAAGTGGTCACCCTTACATAACATGCAAGGGAATTTTACTTTCCAGGGCTCGTTGGAATATTTTTCTTCATTAGTTTCATCTGTAGCAATGGTTGTGTGTTTTCCGCCTTGCTTATTTTGCTTCTTCTTCTTCGTACTCTTCTTCTTCTTCTTAGCTTCCTAGTTACTAGAATCTAGACTTTTACCAAGCGAAGAGGAAGAACGAGGTGAAGAAATAGGCGAAGAAGGTAAGGGGTCAACTTTAGGATCAACATGATGCTGATGTTTTTCAGGTGGAGAAGAACTTGGTTGAAAATTAGTTTGGACACTTGGAATCACTGAGGAAGAAAATAACCAAAATGGCAGACCTTTTGGTTATTTTCTACCTCGGTGGTCCTGAGTGTTAAAACTTCTTTTCAACCAATTTCTTCTCCACCTGAACAACATCAACATCATGTTGATCCTAAAGTTGACCAGTGGGCAATCCAGGAAGGGAAAACGTCGCCATATAAGAAGCACCTGTATTTCCAAAAGAAGGAAAAGTACTAGGATTCCCATCATAGGGGTTTCCTTAACTGGTAGACTTAGGAAATGTTGCCATTGGTATCAACCCAAGATCTACTAAGGAGAATTTCCACAAGAAGTATGTTATTCTACGAACAATTAATTTTAGAATTTGAAACAAAAATGTTACCTTTTCATGTTTTAAGAGTCGATAAAAGGACGAAAAGGTGACTCTAGTTGCTTTTGTTGGTTTAGCAAGCTTGAAAGGATAAGTGCTCAATGATCTTTTCAAATTTAAGGAGTCAAAAAAGATCGAAATGACTACTCAGGTAACTCTAGGAAAAAGGAGTACCAAGTAATTGTGAACTGCAATATACAACTCAACAAATGAATTTACCAAGGACTTGACGTACGTGCAAGAAATCTCCACGAATGTTGTGTTCGATGTATCACGTTTACAGGGTGGCAGACTTCGCTTCCTATGGATAAAGGTTTGTAACCTATGGGGGCCTCCCTTTATATATGCAAGGGTACAGGGAGCACAAGTCTGTGCTAGTACTGTCTAATACTGAAGTGAACGACAACTACTAAGTTTTAAAGGCGTCAGAAGACGTCTCTAACCTGGACCACTAAATATGAACATTAATGTTTCAAATGCTCCTTAGATTAATTGATAGATTTTAAAGTTAATCTTGGAATTATGTTTCAATTTCAAGGCCTTAACACGATGTCACCTGAACATCTAAGATGCAACTATATGAGAAAAATAAAACTTTCGTTTTAATGAAAGCTAAACTAATCAAGGGAAGAAATTTAAATCAATAATGCATCAAACAAAATGCATCATGCAAAAAGCCTTCCACTCACTTTCACTTTTGTCTTCCAAATGCAAAATGTGAAAACAAAATCTAATGTTTCATTTCACTAAACACAATGCCAAAAGTAAAAAGGATTTCCACTTTTCACTATCCCAAATGCAACTTTTCGAAAGCAAAATAATTTTGACTTTACTAATATGCATTTATATGAATTATTCTTTTCTCTTCGTTTTAAATGATTTGATGCACCTAATACAGTTTTTAGCTTTCAATCATCGAAAAATGTGATCTATTCTCAATGATGAATCTCAAAAAATAACTTCTCAATGCAACTAATCTAATGCATTTTCATGAAAAGTAAACTTCAAAATACAAGCTAAAACATATGCAAAATTATGTTTTCAATGATTTCTACAGAAAACAACAATCAATCAATCAGCAAAACAAGCGTCTCAATGACACCAACAAGAAGCAAGCAATGACCAATGACTAGAAACCTTAGAATTTAGTTAGATTCCACTTTGAAGCCAACGAGACAAAATTTGCAAATTAATCAAGGCAATCAATCAAAAAATTGACAAATCCAAGCATACAAGATGGGAAAAGACCTTAGGGGCCAAGACACACTGGATTCTAAGGAATAAATCTTAAAAATTATCATATTCAAGGATCATCACTACTTTACATACCCAAACCCGCAATTATTGCTACTTTGAATAGGCAAACCTGTGATGGCATCACTACTTTTTATAGCAAAAATAGTGTTGATTTCAGCACAACCAAAAAATGAAGAATTTTTTTTTCGATCGTGACTGTAAAGGTAAAACCGCGATCATCGCGACTATAAAGGTAAAAACCGTGATGCCACCGCGACTGTAAAGAGTAAACCCATGATGGGTGAGGAATATGGGAAAAAACTAAAAATATTCCAAGAAAAAATCTAGACTTAGCACTCTAAGGCAATAATCAGTGATGGTATAAACCCATACTGATGCAAACAAGCCGAAAAATTGACGGTTGGTCAAACTAGTCAAAAGATCAGGGTGAAAGATTGGATGGAAAGGGTCATAGGCTCCCCACTGGAGTCACCATTTTGTTGACAAGGTTAATCCTCTCTGTGGACAAAGAAGATCCCTCTAGCCCAATGATTGGGTCTAGCAATTGAAGTGACAATCAACTAGACATCTTCCTAGATTATAATTGAAAAGTAGAACAAGAGAGATGGCCTACCTTGCTCTGATGCTAATCCGATTTCCTTTCTTGAGATCCTCGAACCGCTTGTGTCACGGACTTGTTGCTGCTTCTATCAGTGCTTATGTACCTGCACAAGTGACCAAGAGACAACAAATCCTACCAAAACCAATATAAAATCCAATAATAACCTACTTAGCTAATCAAAGAATGCCAAGCCAATACATACATGAACATATATATTTTGGGAAGATGAACCAACAGTTGTATTATTATTTAAAGAATAAAGGGAAGCTTACAACGATAGCCTTGATGTTGAAAGTATATCCTTGAGTCGTAATCCAAGTCCAAGCCAAGAAACTCTCCAACACTCCTTCTCCAAGTCTAAAGAATAACCTCTAAGCACAAGCTCAACATAGGGGTGAAAATGGCCATAGATCAACCATTTGGGAATGGGTGAAGAGGAATTTATAGGATGGGGGGGGGAGTTAGGCCTTCTCCAAAGATAGGATTAGGCCCACATCTCAAGGAGGTAGCTCATAGGGATAAGACAAAGAGGTCAAGTTAGGAGTATTCGACCTCATCTATGTGAAACCACCTCTAGCTCGCCACTCTGGAAACTTCTAGATCACGAAGCTTCTCATCCTCTTTGGGAAAATTACCTTTTTGGGATCATCACAGGTATGCAAGGGAACAGAGCGATGCCATCACAGGTCAAAAAAAGTGCAATAGGTGACCATCATTTTTTTAAGCCTCATAAATGTGATGACTCTCATTTTAGGGTTTTAAGAGCTATTTCTTCAAGGAAAGCTCAAGGAATTTTCCAAGAAAATCCTTAGGATCTGAGTTGTATACATGTATGAGTATACTGAATATTGGTCATGTTTCGAGCACTTCAGGGTATGTCACAGGGAAGTGTAAGAGGTGTGACAAAATATTGTGTAACACACCCCCTCTTAATTCCAGTGGGAGGTGACATACACCCCTCCTGACCTCTACTGCAAGATGTCCTTACACCCCAATTGAAGGAATAAATAATGATATTTTTAATTATATTTATATAAATGATCATTTTCAAACTAATTATTGATTTATTTGTATTTAATTTTTTATTAATTTTTTGTATGTTAATAATATATTTTTTAAATAATAATTATAGAAATAAGAAAACATACTCCATGTCATTTATGTATAATATAATTATTTGTAACTTTTATAAAAATTTAGTATCACTTATCTGCAAATAGCAATATTATGTGATGTTCTTCTTTCCCATTCTTATTTAAGATATAATCATTTAGTTGACTTTGTTTCTCTCATGGACTCTACCGATCCTCATGGATCACATCATTTCTATGTATTGATTTTAAAAATAAATAAATAAATAAATATGAGCAGACTTTTCTCACAACAGTGATCCCACTTAGAGATGGTCCCATGAACCCATTAACCTTGCTAGTTAACATCACCACTTAGAGATGGTCTTATAAACCCATTAACCTCGCTAGTAACCAAACATGAGAGGTATTGGTATCATAGTGCAACCATAACATAATAAGTGGTGGGATCATAAGTAGTAGTGAACCCATTTAGAAGAAATGTTACAATCCCACTTCTACTTACAGATTATACATAATCAAGGTTTTAATCCTATACAGAAACTATTTGCAAATCATTTTTTAAAAAACAAAAAAATATACAATGGTGAGAACAGAAGATATACACAGATATTTTCTCTTGGAACTCAAAATCGAGAAAAGTAGATTGATTTTTCATTATATTCCTTTTAATGTTACAATACATTATATACATGTTGAATTATTCAGAAACCCCAAATCCATTAACCTTGGATTAGAACATAACCATAGTTCCCTTGGCTGGCTCTACAAAATATCGTGGGAAAAACCATCATGTGTAAAACCATGTACAAAACCATGGATGGGTTTGCCCCACCACAAGTGGGTCCACCCAAAATAAAAATAAAAATTTTGGTACTTCCCTTAGCCCCTTCAAGGGGGTTACAGCCGCCCCTGTTGCACCTGACACAATGTAACAAAACTGATAATTGGTCTTGCAAAGAGTATAACGCATATTACCACTTTATAAAAAAGGGATAAAATTTGAATGGATATTTAAGTGTCAAGGGTGTTTCAAGTTCTGGAAAGAATTATTAACGAATGCACAAATTTTGAAGATTGTTGAGTTAGAGGAGCATTTCATAGTTTTCACTAATACATGTATGGAAGGGCTTGGTGGAGTCCTTGCAAAAAATGGGTATGTAATATGTTATGGGTCATGGAAGTTGAAATAAAATGAGAGGAACTATGTCACATATGTCCTAGAGTTGGAAGTAATAGCTCATGCCCTAAATATGTGGAGACTTTATCTCATGGGAAAATTTTTTGACCTAAGGATAAACCATATTGGCCTAAAAAATTTGTTTGGGTAACCAATATTAAATTTTAGATAAGTTACATGGCTAAAACTTCTCAACAAATATGATTTTGACATAAAACATTTGAAGGGTAAAGGGAATAAAGTAGCTAATTCACTTAATAAAAGAGTACATGAAATGTATACTACAACCATTAGCATGTACAAGACAAATTTAAAAGGAAAAATTTTAGAGGCTATAACAACATACTTACTCTATTTACAAGTTAAGGAAAACATACAACGGAGTAATTTACAGTAGAAATATAAATATTATTAGTTGAAAAAGGATGGGATCCTCGTGTATAGGAGCAATGTTTGTATTCCTAATTCTTGGGAGTTAAGAAATATAGTCTTAAAATACATATTGTTCCTTATGCTTGATACCTTAGATATAAAAATACAATTGGTGCAATAAGAGGCCAATATTTTTGGCCATGTCTTGGGTAGCGGCCTCACGTAATGGTTTTGGGGTTTAAATCCCATAAGTTAGGGTAATATTGTAAAAAGTTCCATGAAGTGTGCAGAGCGCGAAATGTAATAGGTCGAGTCAAAGGGTTGTCCACCCGAAAATAATTTAAAATAATAGAAGTAAGTCAGCCTGCCCATGGTCCGTAGACCATGGGAATGTATAAATAGAGCGAGGCTCTAAGGATAGAAGGTAGATTTTTGGAAGATTTGTTGTGTTATGGGTTTGTGAAAGTAATATTTGCTATGAGTCTGTAAGTGCGGGTCGTGAGGGTTAGGAGTTAGATAGTGGCTCCACAGTTGTGTGCGGGGAGGCCTAATAGAGTCCGCAACTGTGTGCGCAGACCCCTGCAACTGTGTGCACAGGGCAAGAAGTGGATTATACTGAAACGAAGATAGTAATAAAGATTAGTTGGTTTTGAAATATTGCGGATATGTGTATTCTGGCTTATGCATCTGTATATGAATTTATGCCTGTCTTTAAGAATTATGATAGTGCGCACATGGTATTATTGAAAAATGTTTGCTTAAAGACCCAAAGATGTAGATCGGATCTATAATAAACACATATAATAATAATAATCTGGGGAGCACCCACCGCAGATCTACGCGAAGCCACATAGAGCAACACGAGTGCATAGATCGGTTCTCGGTCCGTCCAGACCTCATCTAGACATCCCTAAGGTGCGGAAACCTGGTTCCAGCACCCTCCCCTGCTACCTCGGGTGAGACTTTAGTCCGCGCTCCGCGGGCTATTACCGAAAGGGCCGGTAGTGCGGGATCTATTTGGCTAATAACTCTTCTGAACCTGGGTTAGGCCCCAACAAGCCAACAAATGGTTCTGTTGTCGGGACCGGGATCTGCCTAAGGGATGTCTGATGTTGGAATTTTGGAACCCTGCGAAGAAAGAGATTGAATATTGGTTGGATCAGAAGCGGTACGAGTTCGTAGTTGGCCGTAGCACACCTGCATGCAAACCAAAAGTTTAACATGGTGAGCGCGATCAAATTGCATGTATTCAAAGGAGTAGGAAGCGAAGATCTAGAACAATTTTGGTTCGTAGTAAAGGAAGTATGGGAAGCGCACGGAGTTACAGACGATAACATTAAAAAGGCTACCTTGGTGAGTGCACGGCAGGATCGTGCACTGACTTGGTATATCAAGCACTCTAGCGATCATCCAAATGCTAGAATAGTAGAGATCTGGGATACATTGAACAAAGAATTTAGCTAACCAAAATCAGAGACGCAATCGATTATCGGGTTTAGAGAGATCGTGATGCTGCCAAGTGAAACTCCGTGGGATCTGGATCAAAGATTGAAGAGTATGAACTGAGAGGTTAACATGACGCTAATAGATGGGCAGCACCGCGTGTGGTTTCTTGTGTCTTTGGTGCCACATCTAAGGACGACAGTATCACAGCAAAAGATCTCGACCCAGGCTGAAGCATTAGAGATAGCGATGAGGTTGCATGAGACTCCAATACAGGATCCTGGGTTGGGAGTTCAACAGATCCACGTGCAACTACAAAACCTATGCTTGGAAATGCAGAATTTGAAACAGGAGAAGGCGCCCCAGCCAAAAACGTGAGAAGAAGTGTGGTGTCTAAAATATAGAAGCCAGGGCCACGATAAGGATCACTGTCCAGTATTTGCGAACTATTTGGCAGTGGGGGGACCAATGCCGATGCGACCAGAGGCATAGGTGGGGCCAAGCGCGGCTCCCTCGCTCTAGTGCGCAATCTGTCAGGTGGGAGGAAAGCACAACACGGACAACTGTCACCTACTGCAAAAGTTTACCCAGACCCCAGCAGCTATTTTGCAATTTTTGCAGATCGGTGAGCCACGATGAACGAGACTGCTGTAGTTATGAATTGTTGATGGATCGAACACCTGCCTACAGGATGCAGACCGAGGCGTGAGGTCAAGATCCATCCACAGTGATAGCATGCGGTGGGTTCCAGGAGCGAGGACGAGGACGGGGAGGAATGGGGCCAGGAAGGGGTGGCGGGCAGCTAATCAATTATAACTATGGAGGACTAGGGCACTACGCGCATGATTGTACCAACCTGACTAGAATATCATGCCCCTACTGCGAGCAGTTCAATCATGAAATGATAGATTGCCCCACACTGATAGCGCAGATACGTGAGAAAAGGGCAGCACAACCTATGACGACACAAAATGTCCAAATGATGAGGCTCGAACTGCGTGAGGAAGACCCCAACCTGAACATGATGTTCAGAAGTGGCGCACCTACAGGGGAAGATAAGGGAAAATTAACTGAGGTAGGCCTAGGGGTTCACAAAACCTCTATAAAGCAACATGAGTTCGACTTGGAATGTGCGAAGAAGATGGGTATGGAAGCTAATAAGAGCTTCCTAGAGGTCTCTACTTCAAGTAGTAAGAATCAACCCGAGCCGGAAATGGATCCTTCAATGCTAACTACCTTTTTAGAGATATGTATGAAGCTACTACGTGAAAATAAGGAAATTAAGGGATTACAAGAGCTGATAACCAGGTGTGCAGGGCCAGGTGAACCTCACATGGTCTAGACACTGGGAAAACATGTTTTGTGCACTGGAAGGGAAATGTGATTAACGACACAGATCATCGACTATGAGATGGATTGGATCATTCTGGACTTAGGCTCAGATGCAAACATGCTCCCTATGTAGGCATGGGAACGCATAGGCAGGCCCACATTATAGTGGTCTCCTATTCAATTATGAATGGCGAACCAACAAAAGGTCTTGCCCATGGGGAGATTGCAAGGAGTCACAGTGGATATAGAAGGCACAAACACACAAACAAACTTTGAGGTAATAGAAATTGTGGATGACAGTAACCCTTACCCCGCATTATTAGGGATAGACTAGGCCACGGATATGAATGGAGTCATTAATTTAAAGAACCGAAGATGATATTTGAGAAGAAGTCCCTACGCGTAGTCGTTCTGTTAGACCTGGCTGAAGGAGCGCGCTACACTGAACCCGTACATGACAGTGAAATTGATGAGGAATTGGATCATATATACAAGATAACTGTGCGAGATCACGATTGGGTAAATACGATTGCAGAAGGAAGGATATCATGGGAACGCACAGAGGCTTGCAATTTAGATTCGGATGAAGAAGACGAACGATGGCATAATCGGTTGAACAAAGTAACAACGTTAAATTGCAACATGATGACTAGGTCGCTGTATTGCATAAAAGCTCACAATCGAGAGTTGCCGATGTATGATGGGCTGACAACGGTGGACGAATTCCTGACCAAGTTTGAGAGCACAGTACTAGAGCACCAGTGGTTTGATGCATTAAAATGGGTGTTGTGCGCGACGCCTGCGCATTGGTGGGGAACACATGAAGGAACCTTTGAAGACTGGTGCGGCTGTAGGCGAATGATGCAGATCAAGTTTGGGAAGCCATAACTATGAATAACTGAGAAATACGATGGACGTGATGACCCGCACATGCACCTCACCAGATGGACCCAAGCCTATGGAGAAGAACACCAGCCGGAGTGGGTACACTTATTTTATCATACCCTGGATTTCGTCCCAAGGAACTGATATACTGAAACAGAACTTCGGCATGGTACAAGAGAATGGGATATCTTGCATGAGGGATTTTGATTAACATTCTTATTTGAGGACCAATGGATGGATACTTTTGACGATGCGTTGCAAGTTGTGAAGGCCACCATTTTTAAATTACAATTGGAACCAAAAGAAATAGTACATCCAGATTGGTTGCATCAGTTGAGCCAGGCCCTAGAATGTTACAACGTGCAGGTAAAAGATGATGAGGACGATCCCAGAAAAATCAATATTCTGGAAATAGAGGGGAGTTTCGAGGTTCATGGACTAGTGATCGAGGACCCTGACATCACGGCATCGCTGAAAACGAAACAAGTGAACATTGGTACATAGGAGGAGCCGAAGTATGCAATGCTTGGGGACTATTGGGATGATGCCACGGTGGATAAGGTCGTAGAGTTACTTCACGAATATCAAGATTTATTCCTGACCAAAATCCATAGTTAAAAGGGATCCTCGTCGACCTAGGAATGATGAAGATAACTCTGAAGCCAGACGCAACGCCAGTCAAGCAACGACCTTATTGGTTGAATCCAAAATATAAAGCAAAGGTCCGTGAAGAGTCGGACAAAATGCTTGCAGTAGGAATAATTGAACCAGTGGAGGAATCCGACTGGGTAAGTCCGATGGTTGTATAAGAGACAAAATAGAAGGGAGAAATTAGCATCTGTGTGGATCTCAGGAAGCTCAACGATGCATGTGTTCACGATCCATTCTCGACACCAATTACAGATGAAGTATTGGAAAATGTTGGTGGACAGGAAGCTTACTCCTTCACGGACAGTTTCTCGGGGTACCACCAGATCAAGATCGCGCCGGATGATAGGAGTAAAACAACTTTCGCAACTGAATAGGGTTGTTTTTAGTACATTGTGATGCCCTTTGGACTGATGAATGCGCCGATGATATTCTCGCACGTCGTGATAGATGCATTCAAGGAATTTATACTTAAGTTTTTGGAGGTATATCTTGATGATTGAACTGTATTTGGGCTAGTCAAGAAACATATCATGAGCTTACGGTTAATGCGAGATACTTTCCGACGACACCAGATTGCATTAAATCTAAAGAAGTGTACTTACATTGTCCCCTTTGGGAACTTGCTCAGCCATGTGGTCTACAAGCAAGGCCTGATGGTGGACCTGGCGAATATTGCTATCATACTCAATCTGCAAGCAGCGCGAAGTGTCAAACAACTGTACACCATGCTGGAACACACTGGTTACTATCGAAATTTCATTAAGAGCTATGCACAGATCACAACACCAATGGAAAATTTGTTGAAAAAGGACATTGCTTATTGTTGGAATGATTAATGTAACAAAATTCTGGAGACTCTCAAGTAAAAGATGGCATCAGCTTGCATTCTGGTCTTTCCAAAATGGGACATCGAATTTCACGTGCATGTTGATGCGTCGTGTATCGCGTTGGGCGCGGTACTCACACAGGAAGGAGTGGAAGGAATTGATCACCTGATCGCATTCGCAAGTCGACGATTGTCGAAAGCTGAAAAGAACTACTCCACCACTAAGCGTGAAGGGTTAGTGATGGTATACGCGCTCCAAAAATACTGCCACTATCTACTCAGAGGACACTTTAAGATGTATATTGATCACTCCGCGTTAAAATACCTAGTGAATAATCCTGTGTTAGGGGCGCATTGTAGATGGTTGTTATTGTTTCAAGAATATGATTTCAAAGTAATCGTAAAGCTGGGACGTCTAAATGCAGGACGAAATTACCTATTCTGAATTGAGAATGGTGAAGAACCCACAAACTTAGAAGACGGACTCCTTGATGCACAACTTTTTGCAGTGCGCATTGGGGATGGCCACTTTGAGGATATAATCCACTTCTTAACCACAGGGACTATGCTGCAGGGGTATTCAGTTCAACAAAAGAAATAATTGGTGATACGCTCAACAGAATTTACCGTTATTACAGGGCACCCCTACAAAATGGGCAACGATGAAATATTATGAAGGTATGTACCTGAATTTGAGCGAGGAAAGATCCTTGCCGAAGCACATAGGGGGGTTGTAGGAGGACATTATGCAGGATGTGCCATAGCACAGAAGATTCTTCACACTGGACTATGGTGGCCAACTCTACATCAAGACTCAAAAGCATATTGTCGGGCCTGCGACGTATGTAAACGGACTGGGAAACCATCATGAAGGCATGAAATGCCACTCAAGCCACAGATGACACTGCAACCGTTCGAAAAATGGGAGATCAACTTTATGGGGCCTATTACACCTCAAGAAAAGACGGGTGTGCGCTATATCATCACCGTGACAGAATACTTGACCTGATGGGTGGAAGCACAGCTGGTTAAGGATTGCATGGCCACTACAACTGCGAAATTTTTGTTCGAGAATGTGTTGACACAGTTTGGATGTCTCAAAATTCTAATGAGCGAACATGGAACGCACTTCCTGAATGAGACTATCAGCAAACTCACTGAGGAATCCCATATATATCATCAACAGAGTACGTCATACTATCAGCAAGCTAATGGGACCGTCAAAGCATTCAACAAGATTTTGGAGACTGCGTTGACCAAGGTATGTAATGCGCAACGAAATAGCTAGGACTTGCACATACCTGTTGTGCTATGGGCATATCGAACCACGTGTAAGAATTTGACAAGACAGACACCTTTCCGGTTAGTCTATGGCATGGAAGCCATCATGCCAATGGAATACATTGTACCTAGTTTGTGAATAGTAGTAATGATAGGCATGGTAGACTACGGAGCTTTGGAAGAGAGGCTCGTGCAACTAGAAGAACTTGAGGAGGAACGGTTTTTGGTAGGATTCCATCAGTAGGTACAGAAGCAGTGAGAAAAATCTTGGCATGATCACCATATCAAGTTGCGCACGTTCAAAGAAAATGATCTAGTATTACTATATGACAACAAGTTCGAGAAATTCCCTGGAAAGCTCTGAATGCATTGGTTGGAACCCTATGTAGTCAAAGAAGCCACAGATGGAGGCACGGTCCAGCTTGGCAGCTTAATGGAGAACCCTTCCCGGGAAGATTAAATGGCAGTCGCCTAAAGCTCTACACGGGTGGGCCAACTGCCTGACTAACCGACCGAAGTACATTCTCACTGCTCTAGACAGTTGAAAGAGAGTGCGGGATGATAAAGTAGTCTCTGAGGGAGTTGCACGACACTAAGGGTACGCGTAGAATCGATATGTCACAAGAATCATGGTTGCGTAGAAAGGGATGCGCTACTACATGGCTAAACATGGAGGTGACCATTGTTGTCACTGTTCATGAAAAGATGTCTGAATTATGGAAAAAAGGCGCGGGCAGCTGGCAATTAAGATACAAAGTACGAGCCAAATTCGGAATGAGCTACTGTAGATGTAACGTTAAAGTGCCAGAAAAGGAGGGAATGAATGAATTTGAATTTCAACACGTCTATAAATCATAGGAGGGCATCCATCGAACGATCTATGGTATCGAAAAAATTGAGCTATTGTGCCTTCCCATCGGTATGGAACTGTTGGTCCTTGTTGCTAAAGGAGTAAGCCCAGGGGTTGTAATATGGCCACTGGGGTTGCAGGACCTTTTGAATAGTGTGGTGTCGACGGTCGCGGACACTGCAGCGAGTTCAACACCAATGGTAGGGGAGATTCTTATACACGGAGTAGAACTGGTCCGGACACCGCTGCCTAAACCATGGGCTAGCCGACGACCCATGAAAGATAAGGCAAAGACCATGAATAGTGAGACAAATGAAGGAATCGCAGTTAATAGTTTGTCTATGATGCACCTTGAAGATTTGGGTCTAGCGGATAGTAACATTTTTCTTCCAAAAATGCAACACAAGCTGTAGCAGACAGTGCATATAGTAGACCAGAGATTGGAGATTTGCTACTTGAGCACGAAGAATTCCCATATGTGGCACCCCAGCTTGTTCTAAAATCCTACGAGGGGGCACTCTGTGTTAACCGAGCAGATCAGAATGAGCATCATCAGTTGCGCGAATTAGTAGAGGCAATGGAGCAAGAGCTTGAAGAAGAGTTGCAGGAGATAAAGAGGAAGCAACAGAACATAGTGCATCACTCACAGGGATGGTGGATCGCGAAGCCTTGGTAGCGCATATTGCCGCACCAATGAGTGACTCGGGATGAGTCACGATGATTGTGTTGGGGGCCTGTTGAGTAGCGGAGGCCTCGCGTAATGGTTTTGGGGCTTAAAGCCCATAAATTAGGGTAATATTGTAAAAAGTTCCGCGAAGTGCACAGAGTGCAAAATGTAATAGGTCGAGTCAAAGGGTTGTTCACCCAAAAATAATGTAAAATAATAGAAGTAAGTCGAGCTGCCCATGGTCCGCAGACCATGGGAATGTATAAATAGAGCGAGGCTCTAACGATAGAAGGTAGCTTTTTGGAAGATATGATGTGTTATGGGTTTGTGAAAGTAATATTCGCTCTGAGTCTGTAAGTGTGGTTCGTGAGGGTTAGGAGTTAGATAGTGGCTCCACAGCTATGTGCGTGGTGGCCTCATAGAGTCCGCAACTGTGTGCGTGGAAGCCTAAGAGAGTCTGCAGCTATGTGCATGGACCCCTGTAGCTGTTTGCGAAGGGAAGGAAGTGGATTGTACTGAAACGAAGATATTAATAAATATAAGTTGGTTCTGAAATATTGTGGATATATGTATTCTGTCTTATGCATCTGTATATGAATTTATGTTTGTCTTTAAGAATTATGATAGTTCACACTGGGTATTATTGATAAATGTTTGCTTAAAGACCCTAAGAAGTAGATCAGGTCTATAATAAACACATATAATAATAATAATTTGGGGAGCGTGTGCCGCGGATCTACACGAAGCCACGCAGAGAAACACGAGTGCACGGATCGGTTCATGACCCATCCAGACCTCATCTAGACATCCCTAGGGTGCAGAAACCTGGTTCCAGCACCCTCTCCTGCTACCTCGGGTGAGAGTTCAGTCCACGCTCCGCAGGATGTTGCCGAAAGGGCTGGTAGTGTAGGATTTGTTTGGCTAATAACTCTTCCGAACCTGGGTCAATCCCCAACAAGCCAACACCATGCAAGAAGAAGATGTGGCTAAATACATCTCCAGGTGCATGGAATGTCAAAAGGTAATGGCTAAGCATATACATCTAGTTAGATTGCTAGAGCCATTCCTCATACCTTAGTGGAATGGGAAGTCATTTCAATAAAGTTCACTCCTGAGCCACCAAAACGTCCATCATGGTAGTGGTGGACAATGTCACAAAGGTTACCCATTTTAGTGAAGCAAATAGATAAAGTAGGTAACATTGTAGATATTTACTTGAAGAAAATTGATAGGCTAGATGGTGTGCCCAAGGCAATAATATCCAATAGAAATTCCAAATTCAATTTAATTTTTTGGAAATCATTATTTAATTGATTTGGGAAACACAAATCTTAGTACAACATATCACCTAGAGTCATATGGGCATGTAGAGAGAGTCAACTAAGTAATTAAGAACATGTTGAGAATGTATATGATGGATAAACCATAAAAATGGCAAGAGCATTCACATTTAGTTAAATTTACATACAGCAATGGGTATCAAGATTCATTAAAGATAAGTCCATTTGAAGCATTATTTGAAAAAAGTGTAATACACTAGTGATATATGGCAATCTAGCGGACAAAGTAGTGCTTGGGCCCAAGATGGTCAAGGAGATGGAAGAATAGATATCAAAATGAAGTAGAATTTTAAGGAAGCTTAGGATAGGAAAAAAATATATGTAGATAAGGGTAGGGTAGCCAAAGAATTCCTACTGGGAGAACATGTATTTCTAAAAGTGAAGCAACAGAGTTCACTAAAATTGGGAAACTACACCAAGTTGGTAGGTAGAGATTTGCAACCTTCTGAGATACTAGACAAGGTAAGGTCGTATGCATATATACTTGTATTTCATACATCCTTGCATACACATAACTTATTTCATGTTTTTTTATTGGGTGTGTGGTCTACCATAAAATTAAGGGAGAGACAATCAAGACCCAAGGTCTCCTACTATTATTCAACTATATCAAGTCAATGTTAGGAAGAACTTTAATGGAATTTACTGCAAGTCTACCCAAATCTGAAGAATGGAATGTCAATATGGTAATAGTAAATTAATTGGAAAAAGTATGCCAATTTTTCTCTCTTTCTCATCTTTTTAATGTGGGTAAAGTGGTAATAAGTTCATGGAAATAGTCCAAAGGTTACATGGAATTTCAAAGATTACTGTAAGTGACAAATATCCAATTTTCACTAGAATTTTTTAGACTGAATTATTTTCACGTATGGGTACTTAAGTGGATCACAACTCATGTTACCATCCTCAATCCAATGGGAAAACTTAGATTTTGAATAAATGTTTAAAAAGATATATTTGTTGCTTTATATGTGATAAGAAAAGATAATGGATTAAGTGGTTTCTCTTGGCAGAACGGTGGTACAACACATCCTTCCATACTCATAAAAAATGTCTCCATTTGTGGTACATTATGGATATCATCTTCCATCCATCATATCACCCTTAAAAGCGACTATAAAGACTCAAGCAGTGGAGGACCATATACGGTGTTGACTAGATGTTCTAAAACTATTGAAAGACAACTTGGTTATAGCACCAAATATGATGAAACAACAAGTACATCAACATCACAGTTAAATGGAATTTGAAGTGGGGGATTAGGTATTATTGAGGCTACAACCATGTAAATAAATTTCCCTCAAACAACAAAAGAAGGACAATAAATTATCACCTAAGTATTATGGCCCATGTAAGGCATTGTAGAGGATTAGAATTATGGCTTACAAATTGGAGTGGCCCTCATTTTCACGTGTACATCCATTATTCCATGTTTCTTGCTGAAATAAGGTAGTCAATGACAAGATCTCAATCCAAACTATTCTAATATAGATTAATGAATAAAGAAAAAGAATTCTAGAACCAAAAACAATCCTTGAAGAAAGGATTAAGTGGCTATAAATCAAGTAAATATTGAGTAGCTCATAAAATGGAAGAACCTAACAGTGGAAGAGATAATGAGAAGATGAATTATTCATGCAGAAACACCTAAAATTATTCAAATGTTGAGAATGATACTTGTTTGAAAGAGAGGTCATGCTAAGCATAAAACTACTTGTTAAACCCTAAAATTTGAAATATTATATTTCTAATGTTATATTACTAGACCAACTAAAACATAATAATAATAGCTATTACTAATATATTATTATGCTAAAACACAATAACAAAATATGTATAAAATGTATTTCTATGAAAATAATCCATCTATTTTCAAAATAAACACAAAAATTGATTTTTTATTAAAATTACAAAAGTTCCATAAACCTTTCAATTTTACAAATAGATTATTATAATAATAATAAACAAAATATTAAATATAACATTGACTTTTTCCTATAAAAAAAATGAAAAAACTCCTAAAAGAGTAATTAAGTCTATAGGCTTTTTATTATGAGGCTCTTCCTCACGACACTATAGCATATTCGTTGGCCTAGAAAGAATATACCAATTCAACGGTGGTTATTGACTCACAGTTTATCGATAGTAGTTATTGAGTCATAGTTTAAACAAAGACCCAAATGCACATGCTCTTAGCCTTAAGGTGTTAGGGAATTTAAACAGCCCAAGGATGAAGTTGGTATTTCTTCCCCTTAACTGCTCGAATTCCACACTTTCTACAGCCGGGAGCGATCAACTATGGTGGCCTTAGTGGTGTTCCTGAATTATAGTTTCTAACTCATCTATCTCTTAACTCTTCTGCTTTACATTCTTGGAACCCAATATGTCCTGTAACATTACCATAATGCTATGTTGGATATTTAACTCATCGAAACTTCATTTGCAAGTACATTATGAAAACACTGAGTTCTGATGTCCTTGGCCTTTCTACGCTTAGCTCCTCCCTGTATTTCTCATCATATGACCACTTCTTGTGACCTATCGCTTAGCCTTAACGTTCCAGGGCGTTTTTTTCCTGCTGGGGGCTATCATATGGGTTGATGTGTCTTTAATGAAGCCAATCATAGGCTCTATTTGTAGCTTATTGAAACCAATTATATGCTACCACGTGTCCCTCTAAAGGAGAGATAAAAGGGCCCATCAACCTTTGGTTTTGCGATGAAATCCTTTGTTAATATTTATTGGCGCTCCCTGAAATTTTTTAACGCTATCGACACTTTATGCATATTGCAAATTTTTGAAGGTTTTCACCTTAAGAATTTCTAATTCATCAACCTTTCGATGTGTCGATGCTCTAACATTGTGATGCAGCGATGTCCCTGATGCTCTGATGTTGCGATCACCGAAATTTTGGACCTTCGATATGCGATGCGCCGATATCAGGACCTCTGACATCCTGACCTCTGATATGTCAACTTCTGATATGGCGTCATCATATTCCATGTGGCACCTCATGAGTGGTGCCATGTGTCACCTCATGAGTGGTGCCATGTGTCACCCAAATTTGTCCCCTTAGGCCCTTCAAAATGGCAAAACTTCCTGCCACGTGTCCTGTCACACCGCCACGTCATGCTAACGTCATATGCCACTATAGCTTTATCATAACCAATCATATCCTGCCATGTGTCTTTATCGGAGCCATTCATATGCTGCCATGTGTAGCTTATCGTAACTAATCATATGCTACCATGTGTGCCACTAGAGGAGAGAGAGTAGGGCCCGTCAACCTTTGGTTTCGTGATGAAATTCTTTGTTAATATTTATTGGTGCTCCCTGACAGTTTTTGACGCTATTCAAACTTTATACATATCATAACTTTTCAAAGGTTTTCACCTTAATAAGTTCCAATTCTCAGATTCGTTGACCTTCCAATGTGTTAATGCTCTAATATTTCTTTACACCCTGGGTCCTTTAAACACTTCTCGACCATGTGCCAGCCTAAAATCAGAGCCCCATTATCGGAAGTTTCGAATCACCAACAGCTATAAAGTGCTGACATATTCAACCTCTGATATGTCGACCTCTGATATGATGTCATCACTCCATGTGGCATCTCATGGGTGGTGACACGTGTCACCTAGAATTGTCCCCTTAGGCCCCTCAAAACACCAAAACTACCTGCCACGTGTCCTGTCGTGCCGCCCTGTCATTCCGACATCAGATGTCACTATACCTTTATCAAAACCAATCATATGTTGCCATATGTAACTTTTTTTAACCAATCATACAGTGCCACATGTCCCGTTAGAGGAGAGAGAAAAGGGCCCATCAACCTTTGGTTTTCCGATGAAATCATTTGTTAATCTTTATCGCCGCTCCCTGACAGTTTTTAATGCTATTGAAACATTATGCATATCGAAGAGGAAAGGTGTATCAACATATAGGGATATTGGCATATCGTAATATCAGCGAGGAACCATATCGAAGTATCAACGAATGATGTTATCGGGGTTTTTTAAATGTGTCTCAAAATGAAAACCCCAATATGCATTACCTCCAATATGCAAGAGTGGAGACAATGATGTGCAATATGGGTCCTTTACTCTGACAGTTGATTATCATATGTTTTATTCCCTAGCCACTTTATAATATATGTTTATTGAAAAGAGCCACATTGATATGATGGATCGAACTTTGGGTTTTGGAGATTTCCAAAAGGATTGGAGATTTCCAAAAGGATTCTTCTGATGTAAAAGTCTCAATGCCCAAAAGCTTTGATATATATCTAATCAATATGCCACATTGTTTAATGATTAAGACTTAAATCCTATGCACACATCTTGGTCTCGGGGGTTGTTTTATTCATTAATCTAATTAATGGACCGACTATGTGCATTTATTCTCACTTTATTCTTGCTCGCATGAAGATCTCTGTCATTAGTAGCACCAATCTCTATGTCATATGTCATTACTCTCATTTATTTCTCCCTCTGCTTAGTTGGTGGATGGATGTGTGATATATTTAGCCTCTTCACATCGATCTATTCTACTATTTTTCATGTTGAAAGTTTGGTTGTTAATGTTGTGATGTTGCTACCCTCTTGTTGTTGATACTGTGTTGTTGCTGGTGCATGCCCTACTACTTCTACCTTCGCACAAATATATGTCCCAGAAGTCCATTAACATGCAGGTGAGAATCAAGAACCTACTAACCACATCACCTTGTAAAATCATATGCCAAGAATCAATGTTGTCATGCTGCATATATAGCTTTTTTTTTGCATGTTTCTACTATAAGAACAATATATGCATTGAGTGGGGTGTGGAGTTTCTAAAACATCATATATAGAGAGGCATCTTTCTATGATTAAACATCTCATGATTAATTTCCCCTTACCTTTCAATGTTAGCAGCAATCTAAATTGTGAATCATTCTTCTTTCATTTGCTTCCAAATATGGTAATCTTGTGAGTGAGAAATCGTTGGCTGATTGATTTCCCCTTCCCTTTCAATGTTAACAACATTTCACTCGATTTCACCTTTCAAGACACCTCCTTTCCTCCTCATCATGGAGCCTACCATGACAGTGAATGCCATCACTTTGTTGCTAGTTGGCTCTACAATGATCCAGCCATCACTACAAATATTTGAACTTGACCTTCTTCCTTCGACAAAGACATCATCCCAACGCTATCACATTTCCCTCTCCGAAGGTACCTTTTAGCACAAAACTTTGCTTCCATTTGCTTATAATGCCCATGTCGTCTCTGGTGGCCTGCAGTTGGGGTCGATTATCATTCTCAAAGAAGCCACTTGCACAGTTTTGCAAAACTATGCATATGTTCACACTCTTCACCACATCCTTTATGTTTTTCTTTTCCTTCCCTCTCTTCGCCACTGACATTCCAATTAATTCCACATTTCTTTTCTCTTTCTTTCCTTCTTTTCAGGACTATAAAATTTCTTGAACTCGGAGTTCTTGAACGTCATGAAACTTTGATTCGGGACCTGACCCTTCTTCAAATTTTACAATTGTCCACATACCAAGCGGACTCTTCAACATCACATGGCCCCTGCTCACATACTCCTACTTTGAAACAGGGTTCTACTTCATTATCAACTAAGTTTCCCTTTGTTGTGCCTGTTTCCATGCCATTCATGGCGCTAAGCCCCTACCATAAACATTGGTCGATCTAGGGTAGGGTGCTTGCAAAAACAACCCTTTGCTCGTACAACAATGCTCGAGCCTCCGAAAAGGTCTTTGGATTTGACCTCATTGATTGCACAAATGATGCAATCCATCTCTCTGCCTTCAGTGAGATAGCAGATTCCTTGCATGACCTTGTCCAAATTTGGCATATTTGCATGGTTTCAATTGGGATAGTCAAACCAACAAACACAAATTACAACCATCTTGATAGAAAATGGGAAGTCTTCCTCTCTGCAACTTCCACTATTGAACCTTTCTTAGATGATGTTCTAATAATTAATTTTCACCATTTTTGTTTCAAATCTATAAGTGAAAATAGATTTGCAAACCTCGACTCAATTGTGGACATCATTGGCATGGTGAGGTCCACTTCTCCAACCTCCACCATTTGTTGAAGGTATGGGTCTGAAACACCTAGAAAAACTCTTAGCTTGGAAGACATGTCTGGGTATAGTATCAACATCACCCTATGGGGTGAACATTTACAAACTATAGGAAAGGAACTCATTGAACTCATCTCTTCTGGTGCTTCGACTGTGATTTCAATCAAAGGGGACACAACCGAATTTAATGGAAGAACTATAGGGACTATCTCCACCAGCAACCTCCTACTGGGTCTTGACATTCTAGAGACTTGCCATCTTCAGTCATGGTTTCATGAAAAAGGCTACTTGGGTTCTTCACCATCATTAAGTAAAAAGTTCTTCGGGTCTTCCAAGCAAGGCCATGCACAACGTACAATTACCGACACCGTAGACTTGCATCCCCTTGGAAAAGAAACATGGTTCTCTATTCATGGAACCATCACCTATATTGACATGCAAGATGCATACTTCCTTGCATGCCCTCTCTCATTTGATGGCATCCAGTGCATGAAAAAGGTTGTCCACCACTCACATGGAATACGGCGCTGCGCAAAATGTGTGGGAACTTCCTGGAATGTGACTATTGCTATGTGCTGAAATTTGAAATGCATGAGCACACAGGCCTACTGAAAAATGTCACAACTTTTGATGATGTTGCAACTGAACTCATGGGTGTCCAAGCAAAATACTTGTTCATACTCTCCACTGATCCTGGTGCTATCCATGAGCTTTGTTCAAGGGTTTCATGTTTCTTCTTCATAATGTCTGTAAAAATAGATAACTTCAATGGTGTTAACCGCTTATAGCTTGTACTAATCAATTCAAAGGAAATAAACTATGGCTCTGCATGTTCCCTTTTCCACGAGGATATCAAAAAAATGTCTACTACTTCAACTGTTCGCCGCCTTTGAAACTCTGTTTTCTTCCCCCATGTCAGATGGAAATGTAGACAACAACTTCTATATGCTTCTTCATTCATTCTCAGTCCTTCCCCTACCACCCTTTTCTTTTGTTCACTTCATCATTATACTTCTCTCCTGTTACATGTTGTAGCTTGCACCTTTAGATAATGCTGCATCTTTTACCTTTAAATATAATATATATGATCTTTTGTTCTTCCTTATAAACAAGGTAATATATTTGCATCATTTTAAAGTATGTTTTGTGCAATTAAATACAAACACTGACTTGTTAGAAAAGGTTGTTGTTTCTTTGCCTTAAATCTATTTGATCTTTAGTTGTTGCACATTTGATCTTTATACTTCTTACCTTGGATGTACACACTCTTTCTCAATTCGCAACAATAAAAAAACAAAAACAAAAAATATAATTGATCTTTGCTTATCTCACATATTTCATCTTTATACTTCTTGCCTTGTGCATGTCTTCATGTCACATAGCTAATATGTGGATTTTCACACTCTTTTGCAATTTCCAAAATAAAAAAATAAAAATAAAAACAATACTATGTGGATGTACACACTCTTTCACAATTTGAAAAAAAAAAATTGAAATAAACACTTTCTCCTATTTCCTTCCCTTTTGCATTTAGATTTCTTCCCTCCTCTTCCATTAAACATTCTTCCTCCTACGAACACTCCTCCATGTACTCTTTCTTTGCGCTCAATACTACTCTCTCTCATCTCATGTATTCACTAATATTTGTGTCCCCATGTTTGTATCAAGATGGATATTCCAAAGTCTTCTAGAAACACCTCAAGAAAGGTTCGCACAAGACTCGTTTATGCACAGAATAAAGACACCTACAACAAACAAATATATCTCAAATATAAATCTAGGTTAAACCCCCAAACCTTTCCAGTTATACCCTCGTATAATGTTTCTCTTCCCCAACATATCCAAACTCCGCTTGCAAACCCATCTCCTTCAACATTCCCTACTCCCAATCTACCTTCCATTCGGCTTCCTCCATTCACTTCCACTTCTTCCCCTTCTACATCGCACACCCCACCATCGACCCATGCTTCTTCACCCTCCCATCCCCAAAATTTGTTCAACCCTGCCCTTAACCATGCACACCACTGATTTCGTGAAAGGACAGATGAACTCTCTCCCTTGCATGTCTACTCCATATGCAAGGAATCATACCCAAATATGAAAATAAGATGTTTCTCCCAATGTGAAACTACAAATTCCACCCATTTCTTCTCCCTTGCAAACAACATGGACCCTGGAAACCAACTATTTGTCCTTGCTGCTCTAACACAAATAGAGGAAATGCTCATAGTGCGTGTCAACCCAATCTTACAAGTCACCCATGCACGAGGTGGGTAGTACAAGTACATTTTTCATATTGTTTGTTTACCCTAATACATAATTGTTATTGCCAACATCTTGCCACCCTTGGTTTCAGAATTGGACATCGTAGTTGTTACTAGACATGGATCTGACCACAAAACATATGATTTCATTGTAAGCAGGGCATGTGTTGTTGCAACTTTGGAGTACAAACTATCCCATGATCCATACTACAAGGATGTCCATGTGGACCAAGCTGCAATATTTTCCTTGCCAACTCACCCTACCGATATCTCTTCTCTCCTCTGTCACATCACCCCCTTCTTTCTTGAACCAGGACTTTCCTTCCCCACTTTGGATGATGACATTCCTACACAACCCACCCCAACAAACCTCCAACCATACCATTTTGTATCATCACTCCCAAATTCCCATACTGAGCTTGAAGAAATATGCAACTACCTACACTTTCCCTATCCTGATTACACTACTTCACTTTCCTAGCCCTTTGTTTCCCTCTCTGCTAAGAATGAATACACCACAAAATGCCTCTTTGCTATGGAATTCCCCACACTCTTCCCCACAGGGGTTTCCATGATTGGTCAACCACGCCTTAGAAAATTTTAAATGCAAGGATATGCTTTGCACCTCATATGCTACTATGATAATTGTTTTGGCCAGCATCCAAGATTTCGGTATTACTTGTACAATCTTATGTTGCATTGTAGTCAAGCAACTGTTATCATTTTCATGAAAATAAACCTTGAAGAGGGCTTGCCAATTACCGTTGCAGACGTTCATGCACGCCTCCATGACATGCATGATTCCATGCTTCCTGACCAAATTATGCGCTTTGGGTCAGGCATTAGGGGGACACGCTCATTCTGGAACAAACACAGAGGTGAACTCACTAATATGATCACACAAATAGGTAGCCCTACATTCTTCTTCAACCTTAGTACAACTGACACCAAAAGGCATGACCTGCACATGGTCATGCCTGGCGATCCCCCACCCTCGGATTCATCAGAGTTGTCTCGACGAATATTCCACAATATAATAAAGAATCCACAAGTTACATCACAGTACATTCATTGTCGATTCATAGTATTCCTCAAAGAGGTCTCACAAAAAGGTTTCCATGCAAAGGACTTCTAGTGCAGGTTTTTGTTTAATCATCCTTCTCCTCTTTGTTTTTTTTCCTATATGTACACTCACCTCACAAATTTTCCTTTCTCATCTCTGTAGGTATGAGTGGCAACATATGGCTCTGCACACATACATGGTTTCCTCTAGCTGGAAATCACACCTGATATAGACAACCTCAATTGGCATGACCAAGTCACAGTTGATAGAGAAAAGTCCTATTTCGATCAACACATTTCTCCTTGGAATCCTTGACTTGCTGAAGAACGTTAACCTTATGTACACCGCTCTACATAACATGACCCATGCATCCTCCCATCACCATTGACATTTTCATCCTCTCGCATTCAGGACTACGAGGACCTTGTTAATTGCATTCAACGACATAAAAAATGGCACCCCTCTTCCTGTCTTCACAAAAAGGTCCTACTCTTGTTTTCCTCTATGGAGTTCCATGGGATTTTCATCCCACATATTCTTTGATGATTGATGACAATGGGCGAAAGAAAAATGTCCCCGCTTGTAATGATGATAGGTTAAATGTACACAACTTTGACATGCTATCCATATGGAGAGAAAACATTGACTTCCAACCAATTTGTCTCACCATGTTGTTCTCCACTACATCTCAGAATATGCAACGAAACCAGAGACAAGATCGAAATTCTATCACAAAATGTTGTTAGATGTCTCGCAGGTTGTCCACCCCGAAGGACCTATTCTTAATGTTGTCCGAAAAATCTTAACAAAAATAGTTGCCAACAGGGACATTGGCGCACAAGAAACATGCCACATGATACAAAAACATCCCTTTTTACTTTGTAGCCTCTCATTTGTTTCCCTCAATGTTAGTCGAACTGTTTTTAGATGTGTTTCGCATGGTCTAGGTTCCCCCTTCCCAACTCCATCCTTCATTGTAGCATACATGGATAGACATCCTTCGCTTGAAACACTAACTCTTCTTGAGGTTGCACATTCCTGGTCCTTCTTTGCTCATCGAACACATAACCAATGGAAATAAATAAACCCTTCAAATAGTGTTCATGTTCTTCCTTGCTATAGTTCAATCCCTTCTCCTACTGATACATGCTACTCTTCTTTCTGTTGGAGTGAACTACTTCTATACTTCCCTTTTTGCACACTCCCATCAGACTTTGGCTCCACTGATGAAGCAATCATTTCACATTGAGAACAAAAAAGAAATATGTATGTTGTATGGAATGTTCATCATGCCCCTAAAGACCCCCTTTCCCCTTTCTCTGATGACACCTCCACTAATGTTATGTCGAACCCCCTTGAATTCGTAGACATGGATGAATGGAAATTCCTTTCTCAACTACACCCTAGAAACAACATGGAAATTGATTACCTTAACATTCTTGGCCATTGCAACTTTGACTCAAACCACAATTGGTCCCATAATACTATCCCTTCCACTTTGCAAGAGACAGTGATATGTTTCATAGACTTCAGTTGCTCATCCACCCAAATCCATTCTAGCCCCTCTCCAGTTCCCAGCTCCTTTACCTCACTATCGCCCACCTAGCAAGTTGTTTTCAACACTATCCTCACCCACTTTAGGACCACTTCCACCATTCCTCCACTTAGAATTCTCATCCAAGGTATTGCTAGCACGGGGAAGTCTCACTTATTTGATTGCCTAAAAGATACATTCCTTGTTGAATCTACTACCAATTCAAGCCCATTTCTCCTACTTGCTCCAACAAGTGATGTAGCATTTAACATAAAGGGGCTTACAATCCATTCTTCCCTTCACATTCCTTTAGTTTCAATGCATCCTCTTGAGGGCTAAACACTTCTACATCTCCAAGAGCAACTTTGTCGTGTCAAATACATTTTAATTGATGAAATGAGCTTTATTGGGCCTAAACTTCTTTCACACATAAATGATCATTTAAGGGAGGTATTCCCTTCATATCATAATGTGTCTTTCAACAATCAATCTATCATACTTGTTGGTGAGTTTGGCCAACTACCTCCTGTGAATAACATCCCCATGTATGTCGACACTTCACGCAGCAATTCCCTTTGGCGCATCTTTGACATGGTCGTCATACTATCTACCATCTTTCATCAACATGGGACCAACCCTGCTCAAGTTTCATTCCACCAATTGCTTGTGAATCTCAGGAATGCAACACCAACTATGGAGGACTGGAACCTTCTCATGTCAAGGAAAAATTATTTTTTGTCAAGCAATGAGCAGTAGGATTTCGACAATGCAATGCACCTATATCCAACCAACCTAGCTGTCACATTGCATAACAAAAAAATGCTAAAAGAATTGAACATGCCAATTGCATGATGTTACGTAGAGAAAAGGAACCACCATCCTATTGGTACACACAAAGAAGATGAACAATTGGATGCAAAAGTTCTTATTTGCAATGAGCAGCAGGTTTTCCTCACATGCAACTTGTGGGTTGGAGAAGGTCTTGTCAACGGAGCACTTGGAAAACGTAGTTTCCATTTTCTATGTACCTGGATAAAAATCGCCTCAGTTTGCATCCTTTGTTGTTATTGAATTTTTCCAATACAAAGGCCCGCCATGGATATGTTCAACCCATCTTATGTTCCACTTCCCCCAATAACATAAGGGTCTCACGAGAAAATTCCCCTTCGAATGGCATGGGGCTTGACAATACATAAATCACAAGGAATGAAATTACCAAAGGCAACAGTGGACATTGGAAACACAAACCGATAAGGCTTAACATTCATTGCCATGTCCACAATTAGAACCTTGGCTGATCTTCGCATCTCTCCACCATTTCCCTTCAATCGCTACTCCCTCATGTAAGGCAATGCTTACATCAAATGTAGGCAACTAGAGGAATCAATGTTAGGATCAAAGTCTTTATAGCCAGTTATCATCTAATTGATGCATCTAGTCCCTTCCGATTCCCTTTCAGTAAGTATAATTTTGATGCGATTTCAATATTCTTGCATTCTTTTAAAAATATTTGCTACAAAACTCATTTGAAATTTCAATATTTTTTCCCTTTTTCAAATAAATAAAATCTTCCTCCTCCACAACTTGCTATCCTTGTAGTGCTCTTGCATTTCATCAATGTTTCACACTCTCCTTTACTTATACTAATAATATTATGATTATTATTTCCACTTATGGCATTCAAGTAATTCAACATCTCTTGTTTTTCCCCTTTTCTAGACTATCAATATGGATAGCGAGTACATGTCCCTACTATATGGATACTGTAAAGAGATATGTGTCAAGCAACTTTCTCTTCTTGACATAAGGGACAGACACCTTCTGCACCTAGTCTTCCTTCTCCATTGTCTACAGTCAACGATTAACCTTATCAATAAGTTGAAGGCCTTTCTGCAACGCATTGTACATATTCATCAAAGAGATAATGTAAAAAACTTTCTGATGGATTGGCAATCTTGCAATTCTCATCTTGATATTGTTGTAGATACAAACTAGTGTTGTTGGTGTTGTTTCTCACACTCTATATATGAATATCAGTGGATGCAAAATATTTAAATTTTCTTTGTACATGTTTTGTCACCAGCATTTATGTTTGCACCTCTTCCTCTATTTTAGTACACATCAAACAAATATATCTGGAACTCAAACAACCAATTTTATAATCTTTTTAATATTATAAATGGATAATCCTTCCTTCTGTTAATTCAAATATCAATTCATAAATTATTTCAATTTGATAAGGCCTACTATTATTGTTAAACCTTTAAAATGTCTTATGTAATGTCTTTATGATATAGAAATTGAAGGTTCATTATTAAATGTAAAAGCATCTACTCTTCATGTCTTCAAATATTTGTTTGTTATACTTGTCTCTCTCTAACTGGTTTTATGTTCATTTCAACTAAATACTCTTTCCAAGTTCATTATAGTACTCTTACATGTTCATTGCAAGTTAATTATACTATTGTTACATGATCCTTTGTTGTATCTTATTTGGTTCTCAATCATTTCACTGTTATTTCACTGTTATTTTGACCGTTCCTATAAATTTTTGGAAAGTCACTATTACAAGGTTCTTAGTCTATCTGTTGTGGTTTTTTTGTGATTAGTTATGATTTGGGTTATTTACAATACAACATTAATGAGTTATGTTATTTAAATTTCTAGGATAAACCAAGGGTTGATTATGAAATATCTTTTCCTTCCGATCTCAATCGAACATATGATTCACTATAGCGCTAAAGATTTAGTTTTCCTTGATCTTACTAAGTTTGTTGTTAATAAAGGTTTGTTTTAAATCTTAAATGATTAGAATTAATTAATAAATAGACCCCGAGACCAAGCTCATGTTACACCATGTGGAAATGACTCTTTAATAAACAAATTCCGGAACTTTAGGCTATCAGAATATTCTTTTGAAAACCTTTAGCCAAAGTTCGATGGATATAAAGTGAAAACTACCGCAAATAACACACAATGCATATAATAACAAACTAGTAGGGAAATACCCATATCGGAGTTTTTTATATGAGTCACATTATGAAACTTGTGATAAACCAAACTTTTGATATCTATTGGACCCACCTACCACATCATTTCATCTGCTTCCTAGTATCGGCAATCAGAGATTTTCACCTGAGAAAGCTTTTAAAAACTTTGGTCTTTGATAAGCGATAAAACACTCCCTCTGACTTCCGATATTCTCTCTGTTGTACCTCTGAGGTGATAATGGTCAATTGATCATGCCAAAGCATCTGAGATATATGTTTTGGGGTTTTGGTTTTGGTTTTTATGGAGGACCAATACATAAAACAAATTATAAGAATGATGTACTAACTCTTTTAGATAGTACTAATAAATAACCAGAGGGTTGCCATTTAACTTCACATAGTGATTTTAATTTGATAAGATGTGCAGAAAGAATAATAAGGAGATATGATTGCTTTACATTTCAGGCAGAGAGATAAATCATCATAAGTGGGAATACCTTTGACCAATGTTCAAAAATTAAACAAAATATGCTTAAAATTACATAAGATACTGACAATTTTATAATTTAGAGGGAGCCTTTCAGACAAACAGTCCAATATCTCATTCTCTTTATAATAATAACTTCAGAAGGAATTTTAAGAATAATCGTAACACATTTATTCTCACCTGATATCTCTGTAAAACTTAAGCATATGCAGAATTAACAGAATGAATGAAACACATGAAAGGTTTACAGAAGAAAATGAGACTGTATGATACCAAATTCAAAATCCTTTACTTTATTATCAGTGATCTGGAAAAATCTTGTACATCAATGCTTTACAGAATTTCTTATGGAAAGGTACCGCCTTTAATAACTCGTAGAAGAGAGTTATTTATACTAGTTTGGATAGTAAACAAAATATCCTAAACTGATTAGAAAAATAGCATGAAACAAAATAGGAAAAGAAAATTGTTGAATGATGTGTCCCTATTGGGTAGCGAGTTCTTGATGATTGTTCCTTCAAAAACTGATGTGTTTTCTTCTTGTTGGGATGGAAAGTTAATCAATTGTTTCACACAATTGAGCCCACCTCTACTCACTTGGTATCTCCAGATTTACCATCCTTCTTAATATCTCAGCAACTTCGGTATATCTTTGAAAATTGGGTTTAGTGAGAAAAAGATGTCCAACTTCATATTTGATTATGATGTCAAGGCTCAAAGCTCCCAAAAACTCTTTGCCAGTAATCTTTCTTTTTATCCCTACAAATTGACTGTTATCTGCTGCAATAGTATATAATCTTTCATAGTAATCATCCAATTTTACTAGCTGATCATCTGATGTCACTAACTCTGGTAAACCTTTCTTTTTCAAAATATTGAATATAGAATGAAACCTTTTGACTTCAATGTGCAAAGCTTCAAACTTTTCTTTTAGCTTAGTCAGTAGATTCTTCTTCATTAGGACTTTCTTAATTTCCAAAGTAGTAGTTGTCCTATCTGGAATATTTATCTCTTGTAATTGTTGCCTTGTCTTAGATTTTAGTACTTTGATCATCCCTGCTGCTTCTTTGGGTTCTGTGCCCAATGTTTCCCTTTGATTATCTATCTTTGTCCTGCATCTAGCAATCAATTCTTGTTGCTCAAAAATAGTTTGAATAGATGGCCATATTTTTGTTATGGAGTGGCTGATATCTAACCAGATTTCCTCTTTGGCCTGGGCCAAAGTGTCTACCATTAGAGTCTTACTCTCTAATTGTTTGACCCTTTGTTCTAACCTGTGTGATTTTTTCATTTCCTCTACATACAAGGTATCATTATTTACCTTTTTTGACTCCAGGGCTTGGAACTTCTGGAATAGCTTTTCATTTTGTTGTTTTTGTACCTGTAACTCCTATGATAATCTTGTTGCTTCAACTATTGTTGAAGATGAGGCAATGTCAGTAGGATAAGAGCTTAAATCTATACCTGTTATGGGAATTTCTGTTACTAAGGTCACAGCAAGCTGTGTTGCCTCTTTTTCCTTGACCAATTGTTCACTTTTGCTCTTCCGTTTTCTTAATCTGTATGTTTTTCTCAATAATGAGCTTCAACGTCTCCTCCATATGCAGTTCATTTTATGCCTTCTCTTTGGTCTGTGGATCCTCATTTGAAGGCAGTTTCAACTATTTCTTCAAAGTTGTTATCTCTATAGTCTTCTTCTAGAGTATTTCTTCAATTGCTTTACAATCTTGGGGATCATATCCAATTTTGACAATAATATCTTCTAAAGACTTTAATTTGTTATCTTTAGCTAAAGATGATAGTTTTCAATCTTAAGTTGTGACTACACATTTGACAAGGCAGTTCTGAGCTTTGAAAGAGACATGTCAGTTGTAGTCATTGTCGTAAAAAACGTTTCACCTGATTGCCTATGCGAATCCATTTGGTCAATAGGATGTATCTGGTTTACATCAAATGAAAATATGGTCTTCTTGTAATCTACTGTAGATTTGGGAAATGGAATTTTAGCTTGCAAAATTTCCATTTGCATCCTTCCTCTTTCACTGTCAAAGGCAAAGAGAAGTCTGTGTTGAGAAGTGGATGTATGCTTCGAAAACTGACTATATACTTGTGATTTAAGACTTTTATTTTTCTGTTTGATTTCCAAAAATGCTGAGAAGATATTAGTATCTTCTGCTGAGCTAGTCTCAGTTAACTGAATAATCTCCATTGGTTCAGTTGAAGAAGGAGTTGAAGAAGTAGGAGGTTTGGGATCAGTGGTCCCTGTTGATGAAACATCTTTTAAATCTCCAAGATCAATGATTTTTGGTGGCTTGCTCCCTGATGACAGTGACAATATCGTGTTTAATTTATTTTGCAGTATATAGTACTCTTTAACTGATTATGTAGCTAACTGAGTTTCCTCTCTGGCTCTTTTGTGTTGAGTACTCTGAGTGACTGGAATATTTACTTGTGGAGTGGTTATAACCTATTCATCTGCTTCTAAAACAGTCCCTTTGGACAATTGCTCCTGGTTCATAAACTTCTCCAATTCTGGCCTGGGAGTATGGTTGTAAGGTGTTGCCTTTAACTGAACTCTAAGGGTTGAAATGATCCCAAAAGGATCATAGGACCAGGTGAAGCTTGGCTGGAGATTCATGATTTTTAATAATTTGTCTGCCTCTATACCTACAAACCTAGTATTACAGATAAATGTTCCTACCTTGGCCTTGAGTTTAAATTGTGACTTTTTCTTACTTGAGAAAAAATAGACTTCATCCATATTTATCATATGCCTAATGTATTCCAGTGAGAATATCCTCATTGGCACATACTTAGGCAGAGTGTATGGAGCTAACTCACTGCCATATATTCTAACTTCAGTGTAGTTCTGGTACAGATACCAGTCACTAGTCATGGTCTATTCTGATAAGTTCAATGTCTTCCTAATCTCTTCCCCAATTCTGGGCTCTACTTGGCTATTGAGTAATTGAAGAATTGGATGTACAAAAGAATCTATGAACTGAGAGAATGTAAACTTTGTTGATGCTGCTTTCACTAACTCTGTCCAGTGAATCATTGATTGATTCACTCCCTGCTCATCTTGCATGTTAAGTTGAATGTGCAATGAATCTCCCTGTTGAAACAAAATCAAATGTATTATGATTGAGCTATATCTAGAAACTCCTTGTGTGGTAAAATTCATAAACTGTTCATGTATATTATCAGCCAAGAACTAGTTATAATTATACAGGAAAATTGATTGATATTCTTTGTTGAAAATGGAAAAGAATCCAAGGATGGATTCATCAACAGATTGATCATTTTCATAGCCTAGGAGGTATGATAGCAGGGAGATAATATGTCTAGTGGCCTCATGGAACATAGAAGATGAATAAGGTGGATTTGTCTTGGGTAATTTAGCATCCTTTGGTAGAAAAAGTTTAAAGATAAGGGCTCTCTGTTGGAAGGTGATTTTATTGTAAAGGTCCATGAGAGCTGTTGGTGAGAAATGGTTGAGGGAGTCATATGGAGGTATCATTAACATTTGTTTTATACTCTGAGTAGTAATGGTGATCAGTATTTTTCCATCTTGAGTCATCACTGTTTTTTGTACACGATCATACCTAGCTTGACACCAAGTGATTAAATCAGCGAAGTGATGAGTCTTGGGAAAAGAGTACAATGGAAAAAGTGTTTCCCAGAAATGAATGGGGTCTTCTTTGTCTAGATACTTCTGCTTTAACCATAAATGAAATTCGTAGAAATCAAATTCGCATTCATAGTCAGTGACTTTGAACAGGGAGTCTACAAGGGGAAGGTGATCTAAATCAAGTAATGTTGTGGACGAATTCCCTTCTTCGACAGCCTTCTGTATTTTAGCTTTAGGAGCCATCTTGTTGGAGGGGGAAATTCAGAAACTGTTTTATCTAAAAGATAGGTGACAAGGGAAAATATACACAGAGTGTCAAATAAAGCTTTTGGTGTATGGATGGAAGCGAAAAAGTGGTAAAGAGTAGAGCCATGGGATATTTATAGGTGAAATCAGGCTTAATTTACTATTTAAATCTAGTCGTAGGCAATTAATTTGTAGAGGAGAAAGAATTAATGTCTAACGGGAGATTAAATGATTATCTGAGGTTGGCAATGACTTTAGAGCGTAGGGAACAATGACCTTGTGACGTGATGTGTGGTGAATGGGTGAGATATAACAGACTAGTGACGTGGCAGATTTAGTATGGAGGAGGGGATAATGGGTCTACAACACGGCGTGGGAACAAGGTCGACGGTTGGAAGGAAGGAAAACCACCGGCAGGATTTCGAGGGGGTGCGGTGGTTTATGGTTTTGTCCTTTGGGGCCCCGAAACACTGCGGGAGTTCCACCTAGCAACATACGGTAGCCATTAAAACTGCTTTTCGGACCACCCCCCGCGTTAACAAGAAACGACCAAAGGGGGGCCGAAAATCTTCCTCCGCCGTTGATCTGGGCACAGTGAATGATATTTGTTGAAAGGTGCCTGGTGGTTATTTGATATTGATTTGACATTTTGTCGCTTCTGCCCATCATACGTTATGACCTTTTTGCAAAGTGACCAAGTTTAAACAATAATTAAACTCCCATTAAGGAATTTAAACATTATTTTAAACTAAACAACAATTTCAAAGGTGTGTTTGAGCTAGCAGCCTTAATTTTTATTTTCTAAAGCAAATATTATTCTTTTTATTGTTTATCTAACATTTTTTATTTGCCTTCCTTTTTTAGAGCAACTACCCTGTCATTTTAATGATATGGACCTGAAATGATAATAAATCCTAACATTTTCTTATTTTCAATTTTGTTTTTGGTCCATATCCTAACTTATCGTTTTTCAATGGCATTTTGATTTTTTCAACTAATATCTAACTTATAAAAAATAAAAGAGTTATAACATCGGCTTCAATTGGGGACTGCTTTCCCCTGTAGAATGCAAAGAACTTGTAGATCCATGTGCTTCTCCTCGGGCTCTAGAGTCTTTGCTGTAAAAATCATACTGACAGTTGAAAAAATAAAATAAAACTGAACTTTTTGCAATGATGGTAGTAAAATCTACTTCAATTTCGTAACACTGAATATAATGCTTCAAAAATCTTCCATTAACAGGAAATGTGGAATATTGTCCCTCTAGATTTTGTAACACAAAAGTGTTGTTCCCTTTTACTTCAGCAATATCTAGAGGTCCAAACCATAGGTTGTCAAACTTTCCATGTTTTCCTTTGTCTTCTCTTCTGGAATCCCATCTTAGAACTAAATCTCCCTCCTTGAAGTCCCCTTCCCTAGCTCTTCTATCAAACATGCTCTTCATTTTATTCTGATATTTTTTCAATTTGCATTAGACTTCATCTCTATTCTCATTTAGTTCAATGATTTGATTTATCCTCCTTGAAAAATCATCAGGTTCATCAGTGGATTTCTGCAGAAACTTTAAAACAGAGAAAGCCAAGTTGGTAGGGAAAATTGCATCTTTCCCATAAACTAACTGTGGTGAAGTAAAATTATAAGTGCAGACACGAACGAATTCCTCTAGCTCGCTAATGGGTCTAACCACCACAGATACATTCTATGGAATATTTCCTTAGATTAGAATCAATCAAGAGGGCCTACCTCTTGGTCGCTTATCCTGTTTGATGATGTCCTCGCTTGCTCGCTCTAGCAATCTCTCGCTTCCTTCTTCAAGCTCTTGAAACAAGTAAATGACAATAGCACACAAACATAATAATAGACAAATTGCAATTCAACCTACTTAATGAGTCAAGAAGCATAAATACACGAATATGTAATATTACAAAACATGTAGGAAATCAATCGATAGTTGCATATATTAATATCAAAGAGAGATTACAATCCATCTTGACGCCGCAGTCTTCCTTTGACAAGACCGGGTTCCCACACACTTCTACTAGCATTCCATGATGGCCTCAAACAACAATAGTTTAAAGGCTCTTCCCTTTAGAATTCACTCCAAACCAAACACACATCTCCCTCACACAACTAGATGGCTACAACTAATAATAGCTTGCTTGTCTAATCAAAATAGTATACTCACACTCAGCGAACACTCTAACTAGCTTGTGCTTGGGAAGAAGGGAGTTTTATATAGGAAATATGGATGGGAGATGGATCCTCTTCTCATGGGGGAAGGACTTATCCCTTGAGGTAGTTCCATCATTATAGGGGAAAGGAGACCAAACTGTCATCCTCGACCCCGTCCGGCCAAACCATTTACCAGACTTCCATTACGAAGCTCCTAGAGCTGGAAGCTTCGGCTCTAATTTAAAAAACTTTCCATAACAGGACCGGCGCAAATGGAACATAGCTTAGTCGCACAGATAGGCACGGGGAATAGTGCTAATCTCTGCACATCAGCACAGTGGAGATAAAGGCCATTAGCGTCGATCTTGTAAACTGGGAAAAACAGAAGTTTCAGGAGAAATGGTGCAAAAGGGAAATGATATGCTCATGAAGAGGGACATAATGGGAGTTTCTTCATGAAGGTAAAGCATGCAGGGTTCACTGTAGAGGTCCTGTAGGATCAAGGAATGGGGAGTACAAGGATAGTGAAAAAATGTTGTGTAACAGATTCCCCCTAAAGCGTGAAGGCCGAACCGGAGTGAGGGATGAAATGCTTTATAATTCAGTGTGGGGGACCGGTCTATCGTTGGAAAACCTGCAAGCAAGTACAGATACATATGCATAAACTGAGATCTCTCTCAAATGATACATGAATCATGGCATGGACACAACCATCCAGAGAATGATCATGTAAATGGATCCAGGTATGGGTGCAGCCATCCGTAAAAGAGGATCATAACAAAACCAAGGTATGGTCACAACCATACAATAATGAGAAGGATCACATATGAGATCTCATGGTCTGGTTGTTGCCAGCCATTTGATAGAGACATGCATATCATCATAAACATGTCACGTCGCTTCACAACCTAGACTTTTGTGATCTAAGTCTAGGGTCTTGCACTCCAACACGACCTGATCAAAGTATAGATTCTAGCATGCAAATAGATGTGTTGACGTTGAACATGCTACAAAGTCACTTTATTACCAGTCAATGATGTAAATTATTAACAAGTACGAGAGAAACCACCAATAATGACAATGGCCCTTAAGGTACTATCAACACAATTCATGGAATGTGAATATAGGAACTGAAGTCAAACACCCATGAAATCACTCGATTGAAAGCCAATGATGTGAACTTGACATCGAGTGCAAAGAACTTTCCATTAGGGCATGCAATCTCTAAGATACTAGAAGGGAGCCTCTCAGTCAACTTCCCGAATAATGAGTTGAAGTCGACAGAAAGCGACCGTTTCGAAGGAGGGCCATAATGAATCCCACATCATCAATGCGAGACGAGAGGACATAAAATTATTTTGGATGATACAGAGAATCAGAAGTAAGTGTAACTATAGAAGGACAACTCTTGAACATATCGGCAACACAACTGGAATTTTGGTAGCTTTTGGATCCATGGGATCGGTGGTCATAATGACATGGCAGAGATCAAATGAAAGGCAAAAATGAACAGCGCAAGCCCAGGAAGGTCAACAATGCAAAGGAGGATGTCCCAACCCGATACGTAGCAAAGAGTGTCATGTTCAAGAGTAAGCTGCCGACACGACTCAATGGATTTCCAAATTTTCCCCCACCATTTTTGGCGAGTACCCCAATTATTTTTTAATTGCAAGCTTGAAGGGGATAGCATAGGCTTGCACTGTAAGTTCATCCTTCGGACGAATCCAACCTAGTAAGTTTAACAAGCCTTAAGAAGGAGAAGCTCGTGTTCGTCATGGTGACAAATTTGATGTCATTTAATAGTTTAACGAGTCCGACAAAGGTGTAACTCAGTATCTTTTTCATGTTTACAGAGTTTGAAAAAGACATGTAAAAGAAAACTCCACATGGTCCCATTTCATGCATTTCTGTCTCTCGAGCCCGAAAAGGTAGAAAATAATACTTGAGAGAACCGCTTGACCATTTCAATCAAGGAGTACCTTTTTCATAAATAGTGCCTCCCAGCCCGAAAAAGGGGTAAACTTATACTGGGTGCACAACGTTTCACATCCATTAACAAGTTTGAAATGACAAGGGCTCAGCCATCTTTTTGTTTTTAAAGGGTTGGAAAAGAGTTGAAAGTAGACCCCCCACTTTTATTCTCTTTAACGAGTCAAAAATGGAAAAATACTTGGTAATATTTTCATATGAGTTTAACGAGTTGAGAAAAGAGTTGAAATGTGACTCATCGCCATTGTCGAACATCCATCACCTGTCGCTACACAAGCAAGGCAAAGTGTATTATCGAGTCCTTGGGGCAAAATAGGTCAAAAATATTTACAAAACCTGATATTTTCATGAAAAATGAATAATAAAAGGGGAAAAGTAAATATATTTGTACCTTTTACCATTTCACCTTTGCAGTGAAGACTTTTGACCCACTTTTGACCTACTTTTTCCAGATTAGATTATGGGAGATCCGGGAGGTCAATCGACAAGCCACCAGTTCCAGGTAATAGCCGAAGCCCTAAGCTCCATTTTCATGCCATTCATTTATGTTTTTAGCCATTTTTAGGAGTGTTATGGGGGTTTTTGAGAAAAAAATCACCCTCGGTCGGCGCGATTTCTGGGCACGGGATCGCGCCGGCCGAGGGTTATTTGCATAACCATCCATGCCGACCGGTGCGAATGTTTCTAAAATAGGCACATCGACGCCATGGATAGGGAAAAATCATCCTTCTTCAAAAACTGACCGTTAGAACTTGAATTTTATGTGCCAAAATTGATGATTGACTCAAATAAATGGCTTTTGCAAGAGAGAAATTGTCGAAAATGGTGGATTGGAAAGAAAGGGAACACGAATATGTTGACACCCAGGCATTGGATGATCCAAATTTCCTGGAGGATTGAGGTCTTGCAAGCTCCTCAAATTTTTCCTTACACCAGGGATGCAAGCCCAGTCTGAGTTGCTTCGATACTTGATAAGCCTTTGGGACATCAATCATGAGATTTTTGTCACTAGGGACCAGGAGCTGGAGTTGACAACTTCAGATATCTACTTCATCACTGGACTATCTCGCAGAGGTGAGCCAGTGAACTTGTATGGGTCACGTTTGATCGAGGCAAGCATATGTTCCCTACTTGCCAAACATTGTCCTAAGGCCCTGAAATCCAAGAGTGGGAAGATAGAGATTTCCAGTGTGCGGGATCTAACACTGAGGGTGCTTCTGTTGACTATTAACAAAGTGGCGATGTCCGAGGCAAAACATGAGACTAACAAGTCAAATTTCCTTTATGTTATTGACTGCACAGCTCCTATGGTCTTCAACTAGGCAGAGGCCATGAAGATGAACATCAAGCGCCAGTTGTCCAAGGCCAAGGCGGGGAATATGAAGCAATTTGCCTTAGGATCAGTACTTGTGACTTTCTTCCTGGAACGAGTGCCATTGTTCCAGTATTAGTTGACTGAGGTTGATCCTCCTACACCACGCAATCTACAGATGGCTAGCCGGAGTCATTTGATGCCCAGGATCACTAAGGGTCAGCATATGTCATACCGCCCGACATTCTTCTCATGGCTACGGCGACAGAAGATTGTCGTGGAGGATTGGTCATATAGTGGCACTGAATTTCGTGGAGACTGAGATATGCCCTTAGGAGATGGAGAGGACTTCGATGACAAAGGTAAAAAATCAAATTTTTTATTTTGACGTTTCGTAATTGTTTTTGGTATATACATGCTTATAAAATTTCTCTTCTCTATGCAGATGTTGGACAAGAGCGGCCAGCCGGGATGTTCCCAATAGCTAGGCGCATACCTCACCCCATTGATGTTGTCACCCCTTATTAGGAAGGGAGCGACAATGAGGAGGAGATTGCAAGGAACCTCGAGGGGTTGACTCATGGTATCTCGAAGTATGCTCAGATAGGAAACATGCCTCGGCAGTACCAGAGGCACATAGTGGGACTCTCAGATTGGATTCACTAATTACTGAATCATGGTGCACGATTTGTCTCATGTTATCATGACCACCGTGCTGAGTAGTTCCTAGGTCCAGTACTTACATATTTTTTGAGGCCTGCGTGCCACGAATGTACGAGGCCTGTGAAGCGCCAATGTTATTATAGACATACATATTTTTTTTTGGGTTTTGATGTATCAAACATTCACACACACACACACACACACATATGTATATATATATATATATATATATATATATGTATATATATAATATATATTATATATATATATATGTATGCATATGTTGTATTTTCCTATCTACTATGGTACAAATGGTTTGTCTCATCTTTCACATGTTTCGCAAATATCTATCCAACACGTAATTAGCTAATGCATCTGTTATGTATTCATGCGTCTAGGAATATGATGATATGTAATATAATAAAAATGTCTTTCCAATAGACAAATACGTAGATACATTTGTAATATTTGAGGGTTCCTTACTAAATATTGCTCATTGAGTTGAAGGACGACAAGCTGTGAATCCATGTTGACAACCAATTCTTTGATGCCCAGAGCAATGGCTTCTGATGATCCAGGTGGATGTTGGTGGCCACCCACCTATCCCATTTGGACCCCCACACTTGTCTCTTTCATCTTTTTCAGTTTCCTTAATTGTAGCACAACTTATTATTTTTAGCAGTTTTTCGGGTCCTGAACTTCCGGAGCCGTTTTGAGGCCCTAAACGACGTTTTTTGGGGAATCCGGGGGCAACATGGGTCCATGGGATGGACCAATGTTTCCCATTCCCATAATGATAGTGCTCGAATAGATCTTTCTAATGAGCTATTGTACGCGTCAAACGGAGATCATATGCTAAAGTTACGACCCCGGGAAGTTGATGTACCAAATTACCCCCAAACGGGGCCCACAGTTTGGCGTTTCATCTCCTAGGGTTAGGTTTTGGAATGTGAAGGGTTTTTCATTGTTTCTCAACAATAAATAGGCCTTCGAGCCTCATTGTAACACAGTTTCGGAATAGTTCAGAGGCATGTAGTTGCCACATCTCTTCTCAGAGATAAGCTACCATCGCCCTAGCTGGTTTATTTCCATTTCTGGTTGTAAGCATATTTCAGTATTTTCCATTAATGAAATGAAGCATTATTTTCGCTGCATCTTTGTGTATATGGTTATATCTGTATTTTGTTGTGTTATTGTTTAAGTTCGAATCAAATATAGGTTTAGATCGATTCTTTGCATAACACTTGTATGTTTCTTGCATAATTTTTCACTGGACCTCATCAAAAGAGACCTTGATGTATTCCTCAAAATCCTCTTGACTTTGCAGGATGTCCTTATTTGCAAAATTAGAGTAAATATCCCACTAGGTAAGCTTTTTTTTCTTATCAACAGTATTGCAAGTAGAATCTCCATATATGGACAGGGTTGATGGGTTGTCTAGAACCCCTTCAATATTACTTTCAACTATGGAAAAGCTCTAAACAAAACCTTTACGAGAACCCTTGACCACTGTTAGTGTCATCTCGATGGAGAAGGATGATATACTGATGCAATCGAGATTAATGGCACACGAAATTTCAAAAATATGGTCCTAAGGGGGTAGATGTTAGCATGAATAATAATAAGCACAAATAAATTAGAAAATAAAAATTCCATTCATGGGGCCTCACGGTGCAAGAGTAAAGGGTTTTGTTGGGTTCGCAGTTTCAATTAATAGTAGAGGTCACATATTTTAAAGGTAAATAAGGTCACACAATTCATGTGTAGAGCAGGTCGTAAGGTTGCATGGCATATTAGGTCGCATATACCATTAATATTCTTAGTTGCGATTTAGAAAATTTGTGACTAAGGACCTAAGGATAACCTAATCATGGTTTTGGAGTCAAGGGAGGCCACATGTTGAACAAGAAAGGAATGGTAACAAGGATAAATAGATCGGTTATTGTGATTTGCATACTAGTTGCAAGTCACAAGGTCGTTTGGTGTTGCTATCGGATGGGTCTATGACCTTACACAGTTTGTCATTCGGTACTATGGATAGGTTACGACCTTGGATGAGATTTTTGGGAAACCGATGAGATTAAAGGCATGACCTATTTGAACCAAAGGTTTGACATCCATGGATGTTGTTTGTGCTTGAGTAATGGTAAAGAAATTTTTGGGTGCTAGGCTAGATTGGAACATCGTCTAGTGCCATGTGTTAGGAATGGGGAGCACTATGAATGTTGAACTCCATAATATACCCTAAAATCCCCAATCAAGGCTAGCATGTCCATATGGATGAGTGATAGGCTCAAATCATGGTACATGTAAGTCAACTAAGTTGCTAGCAAGTTGAGAGTTTGGTTGATGCCTCCATTTGAGGGGTTATGAGTATCGGGTCACTAAAATTCAAAAGGAGTTATCGATGGAGGGTTGAAGCGATACATTATTTTTTAGGGTATACCAATGAAACCATGAGAGGAAAAAGCAAGGAATTAGTGAGAAAAGGATGGGAGGGTGAAGGCATAGCATAGTAAATCATGAGTTGAGAATAGGGAATGTGCAAGGATAGGGCACATGGTTTTGACACTTGTCTATCACAACAAGATTAACGATTATAGTTAGTGAGTGTTACATACCTTAGGTTGCAATCTTTGTTGGAAATTGAAGGTGAGGATTCAAACCATTGAGCTCTAAGAGCATCTGTGGAAAATAATGGAGGCTATGAGGGAGTGGGGGAGTTTATAAGAGAGGGAGGCACATGCAAAGGAAGTCACCAATTAGGTTAGCATGATATCTCTATTACATATGACTAGTCCAAGGAAAAGGTTGAATAATGGGAACACATGGTAAGATCATCAGAGTGAGGTCACGACAGGGAAAATTTTACGGGCTAATATTCGCACATGGGCTAATTTTATATACTTTTTCCAAAAAAAGATTCGCAAATTTCCATTTTTTTTGTAAAATTGATTCGCCCAAATTTTATAGAATGAAATTATTTTACCCTAAAAATCGTCAAACAATTATATATAGACTACATAAAAATATTATAAATTTGATTTTTTTACAAAAACACCTCCAAACATTTTATAGATTTCATATTATAGATTAGTGGGATTCGCGAAGGTTTCTAAACTTTAAGATAAATTTCCATCCTTAAAATTTTCCTTGGGTCATGGCTCACAACAATAGGTTAGAGAGAGTGGTAAATAAGATCCTGTCACATGAATTTGTAACCATTTGGAGAGAATTATTTAATGGATTTCAAATCACAAACCCAAATATCATTATGAGTGCCTTTGTGGGTTAAGGATGTGAATAGTGACTAAAATAAATCGTTGTAGGTCATAAGGTTAGCAGTTAGTGAAATTGCAACTTCAAACTATAGTTGTAGCTTACAACTTGGTGAGGAAAACATTTATTATGAAGGTTTTAGGTTTTTGAGCTTAGGTTTTCTAAGACTAAGGGAAAACCCTAGATACGTCAAGAGGGAAAGAAACCCTAAGTGACCTTAGGGAAAGGATGACAAAGATTTCAGATGGGGGTCTCCAGAATTTGGAAAAGGAAATTTTTTTGGGATATTGTTGTAGCTACAACAATTGGTGATATATTCGTAGGACCTATGTATCTCTATTTTACCTCTACTTAAAGTGAATATTTACCCTTAGAAGCATAGCTATAGACTCATGAGTCCCACTGATTTTAGTGTACAACTCTTCATTAAATATGACAGACCCTTCATAGTCTAATTGGTGTACCTTGAAAAAAATCATCAATTAAGAGACAACACTAATGACTGCAATAGGGGATCCATATAATAATACAGGATCTAAGAGTGTTTAGAATCGAGGCAGGTCTCTAGTGTTTCTCCACTGCTAGCAGGTCTGTTCATTACCCTGACATAGTCACTTCAAGAAATCACAAATGTTTCTTTGTTGCCAAAAATATTGTTCAATACCCCGTTGAAGTCATTTCTACAACCTCTCTGTGTAGGAATATTTTTTCAATCCTTTAAACTTTTATTTAATTATTTATTTGTATATGCACATTGGCATCACTTATTAGGCATTCATTTCTCTAGGGAGGATGAGGGTTCCCAACTTATTTTACGAGAGAGAGAGGTTCTTTCTTTATCTTTTGAGATTTTATTTATTCTTTCAAAAAATGTTTTTCTCATGGTAAGTTTATTTTTTTCGCTTCTTGAGCTACCAAGCCAAGTTATTGAAAACACAATCTAAATTTTGAAGCCAACTGAAGTGATGAGGATCTGATTAAAAATCCTTCTTTAATTTCCATTTGAAAAAAAATATTAAAATACAAAGGACCATATTAAAGCTCAAGGGCGATCACACCTTTAAATGTCAAAGGCCACATTATCATGCATTAGGGTTCATTCCTACTAGGGGATGGATATATCGCATCAAACCTTTGCATATCAATAGATTTTCCAAGCGTGAGGTTCTAGACCTCAAGATTCCTATCCCTGTCAGCTAACATGGCAATTCATGTTAACATCTTATGTCTAGGCCATTTTTCACATGGTGTAGTATGCTAGAGGAACTAAGGTACTCACACCGAGAGGGGAACTTGTTCCCATTAACTATCGTGCCCATTTTTACGTTGTAATATCCTCATGTTAAAATTTCATGTAATAAAGTTAATAAAGGAAAAATAAGACGAAGGTCATGGGACACATATTTCAAGTTGAATGTTGGGAAAAACTTCCTAGTGGGAACCACTTGTTGTTTATTATGGCTAAGGGAAATTGGATAAGGCATCAGTAAAGGCTTTAAAAAGGGAAAAATAGATTATTGACATTTATTTTATGAAAATAAAGGAAAATAGGAGAAAAGGGAGGTGAAAGGTCACAAGTGGTATGTAAGGGGGAAATTGAAGGAAATAGAGTAATGAAGAAATTAGAGGCATCAATAATCAAAAGAAATCATATCATCCATTTGGGGCCTTTTTTAATTTCAGTTTTGGAATTGGTTTCAGAGAGGAGAAGAACACCAAGAGGAGAAGACAAGAAATTAGCTAAAGGAAGGAAAAGGAAAGCCAAAGAAAGGAATGATCAAGATGGGATAGTTGGATCAAGCAGCTTCAGCGGGAATACTTGCAAGTAATATGTTGCATGTATGATTTCCTAGCTAGTGTTGGTAGGCATGGTATATGCATGTCTCCATTTTGTTAATTTGATGTCATTGGCATGATTTTTTCCTAGTTTGACAGTGGTTTCATTCTTTCCTTACCATTTATAGATTGCCATGATGTGATGAGATTCGTTCTTGGTTGAACTTTAGATTGCTGAAAGGTTTTAGATCTGGGTGAGGTGTTCTCAGGAAAATCCCAAGGGTTGGGGGTGGAGATGGTTTTATCTGGGAAGCCCTGAATAGGTGGGTGGAGATAGCAAAGTGTCCCATTAACCATGATTATTATTTTTCCTTTATTAAATTTTATTAATGCAATTTTCACAAGCATTACTACAAATATGACCAGGCTAGAGAGAAAATGATGTTCGTCTACTTCCAGCTCCATCTATGATTTTATTCCTTACAGTCGTCCTCGAAATACAACAATACATGGTACTTCACTCCACCTTCGACTCTATCTATGAAGTTATTAATTCAATTTGTTGATATTTCAAGGAACAATTACCACAAAAAGGTTAAATAAGATGCAGATGAATCCAATCTAGCAAGGTTATGAATTTTATGAACGGGTTGGAGAGCTTGTTGATGAGGACTTCTATTTCTATTCCTGCTCTAGTTTCGATATTGAGGAAATGGAAAAGATTATGTAGGTTTGTTAAGGGGGATTTATAATAGGGAGTGTGTCATGATCTAACTCTATGTAAAATCCAATTTTCTAATGTGATATGATATACATAATTTGCAAACCCCAAATCAAAACTCTATGAAATCATATCCTCCAAGCAATGCGTTGTTAAAAATTCACAAGTGAGAGCAAAAATGGCCAGTCAAAAGAAAATGTTGAAGAAAATAAATGTGACTATGCACAGTCTCACTGATTGGTGGTGAATAATTTTTGTTGAGCTCTCAGACAGAACCATCCTTCATCGGACCTCCTTCAGTTTTCATAGAAATATTGTTGTCAACAGTTTTTCACACATCACACTTTCTCTTAATCTTCGTGTCTTCTTTGCATGCACTGCAACTTGAATATTCTCTCTTGTTAAAGTTCTTAGCAAACCAGGGCTTGGTGTTCCTCATTTTTGCAGATTATTTTCAAAGTTTTAATATAGCTAGAAATTCCCTCTACCCATGTGGATATTTTTTGATGTCTAGGTTACAAACACAACGCGTACAACCCCAACATAAATGTATGAAACGTCAATAATTTAAATTATAATGAAAATTTCTTTTCAAGGTTATATTCCTCTTACATGACAATAATAGATAGGGGAAACACCTTTGTCATGGTCTGTTTCTTATATCTGGGCAATAAAGTTAGTGTGCACAACCATAAGGTGGATTCAATACACTGGAGGTTTTGTTCATGAACACCAAGATGTGGAAATAAAAATCATATATCTTCGATATGGAACACAATTATAATAATGTTTGATTCAAAATAGTCCAATAACACAAGAAAAGGAAGTCCGAGCAAGACTAACAAACAAATTGGAATAAGAATGATGGAACATGTGGAAAATTCTAAGAAATGTTCCAATGCTTGACTTTGTAGTGAGGGATGATTGAAATGGTAGGGAACGAGAGCTATGATAGTGGTAGGGGAAAATAAAAATTCATGGGAAGATGGCCAAATTTAGGTCCTGCACTCTGACCGATGTAGATTTGGAAGAGTCTGGACAACACCAAGATCTAGCGACAGACACACATAGAAAGGCCACAAGAAACAGTCACTCAAGTTGGAGTAGAGAAGGATTATGCCTACTGATGAGATATCATGTTAAATACATGAGTAAATGGGAAACCAAATAATGTTAAGAATGAGATACATTATTATTCATAATGATATACATTTATATTACATTCTTGTGACTTTGGTCTTTATATACCAAGTGGTCTCTTGGACTCTAGTGACTATGCATATTCTACACCAACCTTTAGCAGATTAGGTGTTCAAGAATATTAATGTTACTATTAATAGTAATATTAATATTAACATTAATGCTAGATATATTGTTTCAAACATTTGCATAATTTTCTTAAAAAAACACCTTTATTAGATTTAAAATCATTTTCTATTTAGTATTGATAGTGTTTATAATATTCACCATAATAAATGATGTTAAATGTTAATGTTCATCATGTTTATGATGTTTATTGTTAATTATTATATTTAATGCTAACATTTGTGAGGCATATTTAACATCTTTAGCATGTATAATGTGATTATTAGCACGTCTAAGATGTTCAATATGATAATGTTTAACAGCTCTATGCTTGTTGTTTCATATTATTTACCATTTTAATTCTATTAACACTTTTCATATTATTTTTTTGCTAATGCAAGAGCTGGACGTTCTATTCATTAATCACAAAATAAAGTACAGAGAGTAGTATAAAATTCTCATACTTTGAGAAAAAAGGGAAACTGTTGAACAACTTTACTCTGCCCCTAACTTTACACTTAATTGTCCTCGAAAGTATAAAATAAGAAGATGGAGTTGGACCAAGAAGAACCCCTAAATAAGCACCAGTAATATCCTAAAACCTGACTGAAAGAGTAGAAATGGGTTCTTAAGCCCGGGAAGAGAACCTCTTTTTCCCCGATGAACACCGTCACCAAGTAATGAGTCCTTCCTCTTTTAATCATGACCATAGGACTTATCGAAACAATCATATGGTTATAGATCCAATCCGTAAAAAAAAACCGCTTGCCAAAAACCGAACAATCTGCACTATAGAAACGCCTTAAGAGATCTTATGGTGGTGAGGGATATCACACCTGCCAACTAACTCAGAAGTTAGCATGTGATAAAGGTGGTAATCCTCACGACCCCATCGCCACGTGGCACTTCCTAAGTGGGATCGCTCCCAAAAAGCAGAAATCGCTTCCCACTTGTGCTTGTCGTGATCAATGGAAAACCACCTAGGATGCGGAAAGAAAGACCAGGAAAGGGAAACTCTAGTTTCATGGTCATCAAGTTTCATCTGCTCCCCTACGTTCACAACGATGACCCTCATTGACCCGAAGCGCTAAGCTTTCAGTTCCTTCCTTTCTGCTACCCCTGAAGCTCCTAGATCCTTGTCAAAACAACTGTAAATCTCAATGCAACCCTTGATCTAAGAAACATCGGCTATCTTTTCCGAACCATTATAAAAAAAGCCCCATTATGAGTATGATTTTGAGTAGACCCCAGCTGGTTAACCATTCCCATCTCCATTTTTCTCTTAAGGATTGTTGTATTGTCTTCAATAGCTTGGTTTTGACACTCTGTTTTTGGTCTGTTGTTAGGGGAATCACACCAATTCATCACGACCCTATTATCTGTTCAGATAACTCCTTGATTGGCTAGAAAATCCACTATCTTGTTAGCCTTTCTTCTCACATGTGCAAATCTGACCGTTCTGAGGCTCTGTAGGTGATTATGAATCCATTGGAAGACATGAAAAATCCTCCAATTTGAAGAGGTTTTTCCCGACCTTGTTCCCCAGCTTATTCTTCTGATAGTGTTGATGAAGATCTCAGAGTCCACTTCAATGATTGTGTTTTGATGATTTTCTTGAACTAGAACTCAAGACTTTGCTCCATGTCCATTAACTCTGCCATGTTGTTGGGTGGTTTTTCCTAAATTGCCATAAAAGATAAAAGCAATATCTCCCTTCTCATCTCTTAACACCCCTCCATGGCCTGCGTTGCCAGATTACCTTTGGAAGGCCCATCGATGTTGAATTTGAGAAAGCCCTTAGGGGGAGGATGCCTGAAGTCAAGTTTCAGGTCCCCCATTAAACCATTCCTTACAGAGCCCTGAGGAACTAGTCCCTACAAATCTAGCCTACAGAGAATCCTCCATTCAGTGGCTGAAGGTGGGTTTGACGGAAGATTTCGATGGTAGTACTAACCATTTCCTTAATTTATTTTATGATTCTATCAAAGATATTCTGGGAATAGTTCTTAACATTCTTGAATATCCTATTATTTCTTTCTTTCCAAACATTCTAAATAATGAAACTTGGTGTGAGAGTCTAAGCAGAACCAAGAACTTCATTATTTGAAAAGTTCTTTCTCCATTTGGTGATAGTGTTCAAAATGCTTGCCACATCTCTGTCAGATTGTTGGAAGATAATTGCAAAAGAATCCCATAATCTGGAGGTGAAAGAGCAATTGTTGAGAAGATGCTCAATGGTCTCCTCTTGGGCTTCACAGAGTTGGCATCTAAAAGGCCCTAGGAATCCCCTTTTCCTTATATTATCCCAGGCCAGGGTTTTCCTTTGAAGAACCAGCCACACAAAGAGTTTAATTTTCATCCAACCCAGATGCTTCCAAAGGTTTTGCCAGAGCCTATTAGGAGCATGGGGATCGAGAACGAGGAGAATGAGTTTAGCCTCTTTAATATTGAAGTTCCCTTCTGTTATCACCCAGGTTGTCCCTAGGCTCCTAATAGGGATACGGCCGAGGTAACCACAAACCAATCTTCTGATTGCAGGTTCTAGCCCACCTGCAATCGGAGAGGGCTCTCTCCTTTAGATTCAACCTTAGTTGATGATTTTAGGCTAGCTTTCTGACTTCAAGGGAATGTTGATTGTGATTGGAAGGAAGATAGGATTCTTGAATAAAGAGGCACAATAAGGTGTTATAAGTTTTGAACCATTGGGCATGGAGTCACAGATTGAGGCATGCAAGCGTTTTCTTAGTCACAAGGGGATACGGAGCGGGATAGCCACACAGGATACAATACTCAGTCTGTTGAAAGTATGGAATGAACATCAGGGATGAAAGACAAAAGAGAATCATTTCATCATGCTGACAAAGAGGAGAAGTGGATGAGTGGGATCCCAGACCAGTTAGGAATTCCAAAGACATGCACTCATATGTGAAAGAAACGGGGTAAACCAGATCATTTAAGAATACAAGCTCATAACCATTTCTGAAGAAACCATCGAAAAGTGAAGAAATTGAACTTAAGGTGTAATGAAACAAATCTTAAGCTATTCTTTTTTCCTGCAACTTAGAAAGGCGAAAAGGTGATAAAACATAAAATAGACAAGGAAGAAAAACACTTATTGGATCATGTAGAGACACAAGAATTCCGTGATCATTCCTTGGCCAAGAGAAAACAGCAAGTTGTTCCACAATCCATGCTTTCAGCAATCTTTGATTATGAAAAATATGACAGTTACGGTGCGAGTCTTTACTCAGAGAAATTGCTGGAAAGGAAACTGACCAACAACTACTACTACCAACCAACCCTTCACAATATTGCTTCGGGTGGTATTTATAAACAAAATATCAGGAAGACATCATTACAAGTGACCTTGACAGGTCTGCTTAGAACTCTTCAAAATCTAAATGCTGCTGGAATTAAATGCAAGTAAATCTTTTTGGCTGCGCTTGGGGCAGCGGAATCGAAACAGGTGACGAGGTGGCCCTTGGGGACCGGATGCGGTGCTGCTGGAGTGAATGTGCTTTGGGGCTGCAGTTCGGCTTTGGTGCGAATTGAATGTGAAATTATTATGAATTGAGAGCTTCACGTAATTTCGCTCTCCTCCTGTGGATCTGCTGGAAGATATTCAAATTTCTCTTGCTTTGGGCCGCTGCTCAAGATATTCTCTGATACACTTAGTCGCTACATTGATGGTTTCCGCCGTTGACTGATACTCTTTGACACGCTTGAAGCCTGCTGATTGGATCTGATACACTTTAAACTCTGTGACTGATATGCTGCTGTCTTCAAACCGGATCCTTTGGCACGATTGGGCGATTTTCGGGCTCTTTCGGCGCGCAGTGGGCTCGGCAATCAGAAGATTCCCTGAAGATTCCTTGAAATGGACTATTTCCCGTAGCGATGCGCGAATAGCGCTTCGTGCTATTCGCGCATCGTAAACTGCCTTTGTTTCTTGATCTAGAGCTCCGAAGTGCAATTTTCCTTCCTGCGCGAAGCTTTTTCGGCTTTTCTGGCTGCTGACGTAAACATTGCGTCGGTTGTACGGTGGATGACGTCAGCTGTGGGCCCCTCGTACAGAGCGACATGGTGAGATACCGAATGGACTGTGGTGAAGAGACTGCGATGCGATATCGCGATATCGCGTCGACAGGGAAAGAGGGGGATCATTGGGTTGGGCATTTGGCGCTTGCGACTACCGATATGCGATATCGCGATATCGCATCGGTGGAGACAGAGAGGTGAATGGATTGGACACTCGGCGTTTGTGATAGCCGATCGCCGATTTCGCGATGTCACATCGGCGGGGGATGGATGGGCAATGTTTTGCATGAATGTGAGAGTGCAAGGTTGCGATGCGAAAATGGATTTGAGGAGAAAAAGGTAAATAAGTGGGTGTGAAGGTCAGATGAGGCTTCAGAAGGGGTCTGATTACCTTGGGGGAACTTTATACTTTGGAAGGAGTCCATAGTATCTGGGAGGTGGCTTTGGAGGTCGGGGTTCTTTCTTAGTTTCTGATAAACTAAACAAGTCCCTGGAGATGTTATGGTTATTTTTCAACCAGGGGGAGGGGTATTACATAGGGGGGATTTTACTTAATATTAATAAGGGAATGGGAGGAATAGGGAGCTAAATAATAATGTTAGTGGTTAATATGGAGATGGTGAGAAAGCGCTAAGTTAGGGAGAGCTTAGGCTGTTACAAGGGGTAGGACCATACTTTCGGGAGAAGATATGGAAAAACTTTGAGTAAAGCAGATCTTTACTCAAGCCATAGTTTATGGAGATGATGGAACTTAAGAGGTGTCAAGCAGATTCTGACCTCTTTTGGGGATTTTAGTTAATGATTGGGGAAAACAGAGAAGGGGAGTTAGTTATACCTCTTTTGAGCCTTTTGCTTACAAATCTTTGCTGATTACGTTCTACATGATATGATGCCTGAAAAATTGGAATTGGTCAGCAATTCAACAGCCTCAGAACTACCTACCCAACCTACATGTCTAGCATTTTTTCTTCTTTTGTTTGGGGGTGCACTTACACTTGCAAACCTGTCATAAATTTTTCTTTTGATGCTTTCCTATCTACATACTACCCTTATTTCTTCCGGAGCCCAGATTAAGCTGTTGGACTCTTCTGTTTCTCTACCTGTCTAAGAATCTGCCAAGATTAAACTGTTTGGACAGATTTACAATCTCTATATTCTAAAACATGAAATTTAAACCTAGGGAGACCAAGATTAAACTGTTTGGACCTCCCTTTAACTAAAAGTAG
>APFE030612475.1:3394-15621 GCA_000404065.3 Pinus taeda | reverse complement strand
TGATACAAATGAAAAGACCTCCTTTCTATATATAGGAGTCTAAGGGGTCATAACAAAACCAGAGCCGACATAACAATAATAATGTAAGGGCACAATAATAATAATAGTGGGCTTCTATGGGGCACAATAGTAACAATATGGGCACTACATGGGTACATCAATATAATAAGTGGTTTGTACTAATAACAATAAGGGGTGACACTAGTAGTATAGGGGCCTAACATTATCTTAGTTGCTAGGCCTCTTAAAATTTAATTTTTTAAGGACCAACAAATTTTGCCTTCGAAGAATTTAAATTTAACTAGGACTTAGAATTAATTAAATTTATGGCTTATGATTTTAATTAATTTTGGCCAGAAAATTTAATTAATTAACCTATGAGGGTACAAATTATTTTTCCAACCCCCAAGACACTTTACATCATGCTTTTCATATTTTTTACATCACAAGGGGGTAAACCCATCTGAAAAGGACCCTCACAGACTACCCAATTCTGCGACACAAATATAATCTAGCAAACCAAGCAATTTGTAATAAAATAACCTAACCAAATAGTTAGGATTATTCCCAAATCACTTTTACATAGACTCGATCTAGAACACTAGGACTCCCCTAAGATCCCAGTGACAAAATCCACTCCGGCTTTTGGGTAAGATTGAAGGAAAAGTCGTCTGACCATCTGAGAATGGATCGGTGAGACAAAAAACCTCCCAGAATGTAGATCATCACCAGAAAAATAAGTTTACCTAGACAATTACATACACGACATAGATCTGCTGAGATTATTTATAATTTACACATGCAGAAAATGTTTGCAATATAATATGATGATCAGGCTGATGATGATAGTTGAATAGCACAGACACTCTGATCAAGCGCTATCCCTTTTGCAAAAAAGGGGGTGTACTGCTATGGGGTCATTAACACGTAGTGGTCAACAGGATGTTCATGCCCCTCGTTTTTTTGTAATAATACTGCTACAATAATATGTTCTGAAGAAAAGAAAAAAAAAATAATGAAATCTTTAGTGTATTCTAGGCTAGTCAAAACAAGGGCACAGGTCAAGGTCGTATTCACATCACTGAATGATATTTTGGCTTTAGCATTCCATTTCATCTCATTGTGCTTCTTCAGCATGTTTGTAATATCTCTTAAATCTTAGCTAAATTTGGAATAAACCTTTTTAGAAAAATTATTCTACCAATAAAAGACTACAGTTCTTTTTTATTCCTAGGTGGATAAATTTTCATAATAACTTCAATTCTACCTGGATCAGTTCGTACACCATCTTTTGAAATTATGTGACCAAGTAGTTTACCTTCTTTTAAACCAAACAGATATTTCTTGGGATTCAAGGAAATACCATATTTCCTACATTTCTAAAAAACTATTCTTAAATGAAACAAATGGTCCTCATTAGTTTTGGAGAACACAATGATGTCACCTAAATATATTACAATAAATCTATCCTTCTCAAATGTGAAATAAATATCCATTTCTCTATGGAAAGTGGCTCCCGCATTCATAATTTCAAAGGGAATCTTCACGTACATGAAGATTCCCCATGGTGTTGTGAAGGTTATTTTGTGTTGATCATCTAGATGCACAAGAATTTGGTTGTAACCTGAAAATATGTCAAACAAAGGAATTTTGCTAGAACTAACTACCTTCAATAAAATATGATCCATTTTTGGTAAAGGTTAGTTATCTTTGAGAGAAAATTGGTTTAGGTTTCTGAAATCCACACATAATCTTATTTCCCCTATTTTTTTCCTCGTTGGCACCTGATTTGATAGCCATTTCAAAAACCTCAATGGTACAATGATTTTGACATCAAAAATTTTTCTAACCTCTTTTTCTGTTAAGGGTAGCAGAACTGGATTCGCCCTCCTTAATTTCTTTTTAAAGGGTTTCTGGTCCTCTTGGATGGAAATAGTATGTTGAATAATGTCGGTATCATATGCCTTTAGATCTTCATATCCCCATGCAAACACATTAGATTATTCTCTCAATAAATCAGTGTACTTCTATTTTTCTTTAGGAGGTAAATACTTGGAAAGCTTTACAATCTTTGGATGATTTTCAGTGCCTATATTACAATCCTCAACTTTGGCTCCTACAGGGTCTGTTAGCACTGCTCAGTGTCCCAAGGCTAAGAAAGAAAGCCAAGGAGGTTACCTCAAACCAATGGTTAGACTTGGAAGCTAGCCCTACCAAATCATAGAGGGCTATCTCAAGGATCTCACAACCAATGAAGTGACTAGTGAGGGATTTCAGATGTTAGGCTAGATATTAAGCTCAATGGTGTTTGATTTTATGGTTTGTTGGATGAAGCTCATAGATCTAGGAACTAGTCTAAGGTTTCTAATGATCAATTGCAGAGATATAATGGGGCAAGGTAGGCATGATCAATGACAAAAATAGTTTTTCGTGGTGGTGTAGAGACGAAAAGGTAGAGGATCAAAATGAGCATGTAACTATGAATTCATTCATCAAGAAGAAAGAACACTTGCATGAAGGTATCATCAAAACATAGCATATAACTTATGAATTTTGTTTAAAACTCATGAGATGATCACAAAAAATCATAGAGATGGTAGGAAAAATAAATATCAGAGAAAAACATTGTCACATAAACATACCAGTAAAATCCCAAGATAATAACTGCAATTCCATGTTATATTACTACAAAATGTACACTAGCTCCAAGCTATGATTCACAAACATCCAAACTACACTACTTCGAAATTTGAAGTATTTATACAATTATTTACAAAACAAATATATTGAAATAGAATTCAAGGTTTGTTACAAAAATTATAAAAATAGATCAATACTACCAATAATATCAGTCGGTTGAGTTTATGGTGTTGTTCTGGGCATTCTAGTGGTAACTGAGGCTTCGAATAAACATTGTTGTTAGTCCTATTGGCTGATGAACTGCATTGTTGTCCCTATTTTTCTGCATTGTATTTGAGCGGAAGTGGAATGGATGATTTGGTGCTCTGTAAAAGGAGGTCATGATCATTCAATACACAAATATCATCAAAACAACGAGAAATCGTGACCGAGAGCGCAAAAAATGAACTAATTTGACCATCTGGGGGAGGGTAATGGGAGAATTATTGATTGTTGATATGGGACTACTAATTCAAGCCGATTAAATTTGGGTTGTTTATCTAGGCTATTGTATTATCACAACCACAATAGGGGAGAGGCCTGTTATCATGATTTTTCGTATTTTGCCGACGAGATGGACCCAAAACTTCAAAAACTGCAATATATAACATATCGTGTCCACTGGCTTTATCACATCGTAATCGAAGAGAGGCTGGCGGAGAAGGGACTTAAGACTTGTGTGATCCCCAATTACGATATCGCAATCAGCGGGAAAGGAATATTGCAATCAGCAAGGGGACTTTATTGCAATCGGTGGGGAGTGTTAACCGTAGACCTGGACATGAAATGTATTAAAACTTACCATATATTATTTCAGATCCGACAAGGCTCCACGCATATCGAAATCACAATGGTTGGAGGAATGGGCACTGTGGGCCCTATATCTCTTGCATCCAAGGAAGAAGTAGAAGTGTAAAGGCTTTCGGGCAATGTAACATCATATTAACAAAAGGAACAGAGGTATGGCCAAGGCATGAGAGTTAACAACAATAGCGCAAGGCTAGAGTTAAAATGGATACAACAAGAGTTCAAATGGTTTTTGGTTTAAAGTTTAAATGGGTTATAATAAATGAAATAATATGGGATATGGCTAGAGTTAAATGGAAAAGAACGGAAAAATAGAAAATGGCTATAATTTGGAAATATGAAGGGAGAATGAAATTAAGGTTGGAAAACGGAAAAAACGTAGTCATGGGTCCATGAGACAAGTCAAATTTAATATGAAAGTATTATAATTTGAAAAAAAAAATGTCATGAATATGAAAGAGTACATTTGATCACATATACTATTCAACACTAACATTCACTCTAATTGGGATGACAACTCCTTTAGGAGGTGTCAAGAACCACAAATCTCTGAATTTGCAGATCATTGCCTAGTCCATTGGGTTTCTCCCAACCATTACCCTACAACCTAATGAATTGCAACCAACTTATTCTACAATCAAACCCAAACTAAAAACCAAACTGTACACCGCTGCAAACCAAACTGAAATTATTGTAGACTGAAACAATGCTAAAAAACTTACTGCTAAAAACCAAAGCTATGTTACTGGAAAATTTCTTAAAAGTGTTGAGCTTATTCACACTCCTACTTACTCTAGATGATCCATAACCTGCTCACTCAAGTGATACGAAATTTCCAATGAAGCCAAAAAAGGAGGTGGCCATTCACTAAAATTATGCTCACATCCTCTGTAAGCGAACAAAATGATGTACATGTAGGCAAATCACAATGAAAACTTAAACCAAGACTTATGCTGAAAAATAAAACAACAATTGCCTTTTCCCATGCTTGTAAAAGACTGCCCAAGGGGTCTTGAAAATCTTGAAACACTACCTCCTTTGATGAATGCAACAAATCAGTAAAGGGTTCTTCAATGGAGGATCTAACAGGTTATACTTCCTTTCTCGGTGGTTTTCATACCATGGTATCAAATTTTCATCTGCATCATTGCTTTCCTGGAGCTTCAACTCAAAATTGCTGTGATAAGGCAGCAATACTTCTATGACATTTGTGATGAACGTGATGAGACTGCTGATGGATAAGAAAACAATGATGTTTGTTGAGCTAAATCTCCCTTACCCCTATTTTCAGGCTCACCAACAACCAAAGGAGGACCACTCTGACTGCAAAACTCATCCAAATAATTTCCCGCTGGATCACTGCAAATATGAGGAGGTTTTTGTAACCTGTTGTGGATTGGTTTTGATGAAATTGCATGATCTTGTATAATCTCTTCATGTTACACATTTGCAGCTGAATTTTCAAACTGAATGTTACTTGGTAACTGTGATTGCGGACTAAAAAAAGGCTCTATATTACAATCAACATTCTTAACAATTTCAGAGTAGATTTCCAACTTGATGAAAGGAGATTTTGGGGTAAGGCCAATTTCCCCTTTCTTTACAAATTTCGAACATGAGGCCTGTGGGTTATGGCCCACAAACCTATCGGAAGCGTTTATCGCCTTTAAACCTTTAAACTGGGACCACACTTCATATCGGAAGAACACAGGAAACTCGACCAACGTGCCCGAACACATAAGGTCAGACTTCAAATATTTATGCATCTGCATTCATAAATCATTGGCTCCACACATCTAGTCCATCGCCTTCCCAATGCGCTCTTCATTCACTGATCTCCGTTGTCCATTTCTGTCTCCAATCCAATGGTCAATATTCACTCTGAATATTCAAAATAGCCCATTGATTCTTCAACATTGATCTACACTCAATGGATCTGATGGTTCACAATGATTTCGAGTAGACAACAAGCACGTGGATTAACCGCCTGATAAAGCGGTTTCCTCTCTCCTCCTCACTGCTACATGTCCTCCGCTAAGTGGAATCAGATGACTAACCTTCAATACCACTTACAGCCTTTTGTCCGCCTGAAATACCACTTCTTGTTGTGAAACCACCTATTCGCTGTGTTATCTTCTGCGCTCTTTCATCGTGCGATGACTGTTGATTTCTTCCATTGGATAATCAAAATCCATTTCCTCTGCCATTCCTCTTTAACTTGATTGCGCTTGCTTTTGATGGATTTACATCTCATCCAGTGTTCCTGCCATACTCTATTTTAAACATACGATAACTCCACATATATATAACAATCACTCGATATCTTTGGATCGCCATCGATCCTACAGTGATCGATGGTTGATCAAAACCACAACATTAACACATTTAGATTATCTATGAACACGCAGGCACACAAATCAACACTGAACACACACTTTTCTATTATACACAGTACGATTACATCCTAAGGCATTTCAGCGTTAGTAACAGTTCTCCTCTTGACTACATTGTGGATAGTATATATCTCTCTCTCTAAGGAAACATTAGACCAGATCACTATGAAGCATCCAATCACATCCTTTCCTCAAATCTCTCAACTAATCGCATACATGGCAGAGTACATTTAATTAAGTCTTCTAGAGACTTATCGCTTCCATCATTTAATCTTTGTTGTAATAGAAATTGTCCCCTATTTAGCTTTGATGGTCCACGTCCTCCTTGCTCCGCTTTGGATTACTTTTTCAATGAGGAGTTCTGGATGCTCCTGCATCAGACTCTCGAGGCACAAAAATTTATGACCTCCTGGTCATATGTTTCTCCTTATCCTTAGCAATTCTACTCACTTCTCAGTGGAACTGCCTTCATGATCTTTTGTGAGCTGCAACCAACCTCTGTAGTAACAGTCTTCCTCTACTAATGATACCTCATCAAGCCTTTTCCTCTGAGCTTAGTCTTTTGGCATCCTTCTACTTCTCTTCTCTGGAACCAATTGAGCACTCCTCGCCCTAGGTTTGCTACAAGTCTTCTCACCTTCCGTTGTCGTTCTTTGCACGATAATAAGACCACAAACTCTCCAGCTTTAAAAAACTATACCTCCTTCTCCTTCTGCTTGCACTCTTTCTCCTTCTCACAGGAAAACTTCTTCTTTCCCTTTACCTTTCCCTACTCTAATACCAAATGATGAAAGGAGATTTTTGGGTAAGGCCAATTTCCCTTTATAAATTTTTAACCTGAGACCTGAGGGTTATGGCCCACAAACCTATCGGAAGCGTTTATTGGCTTTATACCTTTAAACTGGGACCACACTTCATATCGAAATAACACGGGAAACTCGACCAACACGCCTGAACACATAAGGCCAGACTTCAAATATTTATGCATCCGCATTCATAAAATGTTGGTTCTGCACATCTAGTCCATCACCTTCCCGTTGCACTCTCCATTCACTAATCTCCGATCAGCCAATCTCTGCCGTCCATTTCTTTCTCCGATCCAACGGTCAATATTCACTCTGAATATTCAAAACAACCCATTGGTCCTCCATCGTCGATCTTCACTCAATGGATCTGATGGTCCACAACGATTAACACACACTTTTCTATTATACACAGTAAGATTACATCCTAAGGCATTTCATCCTTAGTAACAGTTCTCCTCTCGACTACATTGTGGATACTCTATATCTGTCTCTCTATCTTTATTGAACACATAAGGCATTCATCATAATTATATATATATAATATATATATTATAATAAGGAAACATTGGATCGGATCACTGTGAATGATCCAATCACATCCTTTCCTCAAATCTCTTAACTAATCGCATACATGGTAGATTACATTTAATTAAGTCTTCTAGAGACTTATTGCTTCCATCATTTAAGCTTCGCTTTAACAGAAATTCTCCCCTATTTAGCTTCGATGGTCCACGTCCTCCTTGCTCCGCTTTGGATACCTTTTTTAATGAAGAGTGTCAGATGCTCCTGCATCACAACTGTTGTCAACTTGCTTATTTGCTTCCTTGGAAATCTTGTAGTTTTCTCTTATTTTTGCAAATGAGGAGAAACAAAAGGGTAAGGAGTCCTGATTAGGAAGTTCATTTTCTTATTCATGCTCAATATCAAAACTGAAAGACTACTGATTTCTAATCTTGGGAAATTTTTTCTCTCATAAATTAAAATGAAGCAAAACATAAGGGAAAAGACCTTTCACTTACTTTGAAACCTGTTGCATTCTCTTCATTGTTGTCCTAATTGATATGCACAGGCTGAGTACTATATTTGAGTTGTTATAAATGAAATTCCTCCTCCCAAAAACATTTCGTTGATTGCTTTGAAGAGTAAGCCTCGACTTTGACAACATAGTCATCATCATAATGGTCATACTTGGGTAACTCATCAATATAAAGAATGTCATCAAGCATGCACATTAGATCAATAGATTTCTTCTCCACATATTGATCTAAAAATCCATTTTCATGACTTCCCATAAATCAATACAAAAAACAATCATTTTTTGATCTAGGGTAACTGGGTTTAGCAGCAAAATGGTTATGCTCAACAACCTCTTCTTTTTCTGCAATAAGTGGGACATGGTTTTTTTGAACAACAAGTTCATCTCTCATGGTGATCCTTCACACCATTTCTTCCATTGTGCTTACCAAAATGTCGAGCTTCACTTTTGAAGATGTCAGGTGCTCCTTCTCTATATTCTCCCTCTTCGCTTCCTTCAACTTTGACCTTTTGACCAGCATATTAGCTTCCATGGCTATTGCATTGTCCTACATTTCTTCAAGCGTGGTAGGGGCCCTTTCTCTCAATTGAAACACCATTTCTGGATCAAATGCATCCGGGTAGTGTAAGAGAGCTAAACTGAGAGGCAATTTGATATCAATAGGGATTGAATGGTCTACTTGATTGAACCTAGCTATAAAGTGTTGCACTATTTTTCCTGGTAGTATTTTCAAATGATTATATTATTCTAAAATCAGAAAAGGATACCTCTTGATCAACCATTTATCAAGAAATACTTTCACAAACTGATGGAAATCGAGAATGCTTGTAGCTCGTAAGTTTTGGAACCATTTCTTGGCTTCACCTTGCAAAGATAGAGCAAAAATCCTAATATTGACATCATCTTCTTCAACCTCAAAAAGGTCGAGAAATTTTTCAAAATTATGAATGTGTTATTCAGCAGTGATGTCACCATATTCCCCATCAAACCTTGGAATACATTTGTAATAATCTTGAGGGAAATCATGGAGTATAGGAGGTAAGATGAGTAGCTTGTATCTATCTGAAATTTTACAATGTGTATGAGTATGTACAAAAGCTATGGGGTTATTCTTGATCTCTTGAGGTTCATCAGGTTGAATATGATCAACATAAGTTTCAGAAGAAGGGACTTGATCAAAATCTAAAGCATAAGCAGAATTTGTATTCACAATTTTCAAAGGAAAGGAATCAAATGTAGGTTTGGGATCTTTTCTCAAATATAGTATACTTTGGAAAACCTTTTTGATGTTCTCAGGAAAAGAGAAGAAATAATTTACAATAAAGCATATAATGTCTTGGATGAAATTCCAACTTGAATACCTGATTTTTCCATATTGTCTTTTCATGTTTCTGTTGGTAGGGTTCATCCTCCAGTGGAGTCTTCAAATCAAGTTGAAGGTTGATTGGAGTTGCCAGGTGAATGATTCAACCTTCATATGTGTCTGCATGTTTTCCACCATCAGCAAATCAGATCTAAACTTTGATAATCTTTCTCGATGAATATGAAATTGTTTTCTTCGCCAGTATGGTCACCAAAAAATGTTAGCACTCTTGAGTGTCCCAAGGCCGAGAAATGAAGCCAATGAGGTAACCTCAAACCAATCTTTAGACTTGGTAGCTAGCCCTACCAAATCATAGAGGGATCTCTCAAGGATATCACAACTAATGAAGTGAATGGAGAGGGATTTCAGATGTTAGGCTAGATATTAAGCTCAACGGTGTTTGATTTTATGGCTTGCTGGATGAAGCTCATAGATCTAGGAACTAGGCTAAGGTTTCTAATGATCAATTGTAGAGATATAATGGGGTAAGGTAGGCATGATCAAGGACAGAAATAGTTTATCATGGTGGTGTAGAGATGAAAAGGTAGAGGATCAGAATGAGCATGTAACCATGAATTCATTCATCAAGAAGAAAGAACACTTGCATGAAGATCTCATCAAAATAGAGCATATAACTTATGAATTATGTTTAAAGCTCATGAGATGATCATAAGAAAGCATAGAGATGGTAGGAAAAAGAATATCAGAGAAAAACAAGGTCACATAAGAATACCACAAGAATCCCAAGATAATAGCTCCAACTTCCTATTATATTACTACAAAATGTACACTAGCTCCAAGCTATGATTCACAAACATCCAACCTACAATACTTCGAAATCTGAACTATTTATACAATTATTTACAAAACAAATATATTGAAACAAAATTCAAGATTTGTTACAAAAATTATAAAATATATCAATACTGCTAATAATATCATTCGACTGAGTTTCTGGTGTCGTTTTGGGCATTCTAGTGGTAACTGAGGCCTCAAATAAACATTGTTGTCCTTGTTTTTCTGCATTCTATTTGAGTAGAGGCAAAATGGATAAATTGGTGCTTTGTGAAAGGAGTCCATGATAATTCAATAGGTAAATAACATGAAAATAACGAGAAATGGTGACCGGGAGCGCAAAAAATGAACTAATTTGACCATCCGAGGGAGGGTAACGAGAGGATTATTATTCGTTGATCTAGGAGTACTGATTTAGGCCAATTAAATTTGGGTTTTTGGTAAAGGCATTTTATTATCGCAATCACAACAGGGGAGGGGCCTTTTACCATGTTTTTCCCTGTTTTACCGATGGACTAGACCCGAAACTTCAGAAACCGCAATATATAAAATATCGCGTCCGCTCGCTTTATCGCATGGAAATTGGAGAGGGGTTGGCAAAGGAGGGACTTAAGACTCGCGTAATCCCCGATCATGATATCACAATTGTCAAGAAAGAACTTATCGAAATTGGCGAGGGGACTTTATTACAATCAGCATGGAGTGTTAACCGTAGACCCAGACCCGAAATGTATTAAAACCTAGCATATAGTATTTCGGATCCGATAAGGCTCCACGCATATCACAATCGCAATGTTCAGGGGAATGGAACTTTGTAATTGCGGTTACGATTGTGCAATCGCAATCAGAAAGGAGACAGGGGAGCCGATTTCTGTATATGTGGCAATGTGGGGCCCAGATCTCTTGTAGCCATGGAAGAAGTAGAAGTGTAAAGGCTTTCAATAAATGTAACAACGTATTAACAAAAGGAATAGAGGTATGGCTGAGGCATGAGAGTTAACAGCAGTAGGGCAAGGCTAGAGTTAAAATGGATATGGCTAGAGTTTAAATGGTTTTTTGTTTAAAGTTTAAATGGTTTATAATAAATGAAATAATATGGGATGCCTCTAGATTTAAATGGAAAATAACGGGAAATAGAAAATGGCTAGAGTTTGGAAATATGAAGGGAGAATAAAATTAAGGCTGGAAAAGGGAAAAAAATGCAGTCATGGGTCCATCAGACAAGTAAATTTAATCTGAAAGTATTACAATTTGACAAAATATTATGTCATCAATATGAAAGAGTACATTTGATCACATATATTATTCAACACTAACATGTTCTATCTTGGGCTTTTGAGCCATGTCATTAAAATCAAATAGTTCTTCTAGTGGCACCAAACCCCTTGATAATACATTATCTTTCAACTATAGGATTTCAAGTTCTTCCATATCCTCACTAATCTGGTTCAACAATGTTTCATTTGTATCCTTATCTACATTGTTATCTGTATCAACATGTACATTCTCAAATTATTCCTTTGACTGCAAAAAAAAATCTACTAGTTTATCACTGTCAAACACTTGCCAATATCTAATATTATCAAGGACAGTTGATCCATGCTTCACTTCAATCTCATATTTTTTATTGGGATGGATTGGAATCTTATAGGTACTTGCTGAGGTAGCCAATGCATAAGCTAATATATTTTGACTCTTAGGACTCAAAGACAACTGATACTCTGGAAAAAACTGCAAAAAATCTAAGACAACATTTTTGTAGGCCCGTAACCTAGGATTTTTAGCTGAGTACTCACCTTTAATATGATTAATGATGAGTTTTGAATCACCATGTACATAAATCATTTTAACTCCTAACCTCTTCAAAAGTTTCAATCCTAAAATAAGTGCTTCACACTCAGTTATATCTTTGGTGCATTGAAAATTAAGCTTGTAAGAATATCCCTTTGTTATGCTTGTTTTTTAGTTTAAGATCCAAACACCTGCCCTTGCTCCTTCCTTACTGAGTACCCCATCGAAATCGATATTCCACAGGGCTTCATCCTCTTCATCTTATGTTCCAGTATTTGATTTCACATCCTTTGTTTTGCTTGATTTACTTTCCATGTCTAACACTTCTTCTTCTACATGTATATCATTGTATATAATGAAAGAATCCATGTCTGAATGCACAGAATAAAGTGGGTAGTTATTAGGTTTGTCTTGGCTTCTGTTATGAAACCAACTCAAGAAAAGATAGAAAAGATAGATCAATGCCTTAGAATTCAGCCTCTTCGAGGGGCAACCTCCTTTACATTACATAAATGAACAATTCTTGGATGATACAAATGAAAAGACCTCCTTTCTAT
>APFE030612468.1:35999-47870 GCA_000404065.3 Pinus taeda | reverse complement strand
GGGAAGGGAATGGGGTGTGGAAGATAATCAAAATGGAATTAACAGCAAAAACAAAACCCTATGCAACTTTGGCAAGACAATTTCAGTGACAGCTAGGGTTTGTTTTTTAGACACATAAAACACCACCAAAGATGGGAAAATTCCTTGCTAAACCAGATGAGAGGCTATACTTACTTGCCAAGAGGTTATTTGTGCATTTGGAGGCAGAAGAGGGCGATAAAATTGGTTTTGGAGCTTAAATAACAGATGCGTAGCACTGCCTCCCAGGTGCGTAGCGCGCTTTCTATGTGTAGTGCATGACCAAATTGCAGTTCAAAACCTGTGCCAGATGCATAGTGCCAGGAAGGTGCGTAGTGCCAGTGCCCAGATGCGTAGCGCCACCAAATTTTCATGATTTTTTCCTGATTTTGCCTCTTTCTCCCACAAACCCGATTTTTGTTCTCCAAGAGTGAATTTGCACAATGAAATGACAAAGAGGACCTTTTTCACTTTAAATATGAATGACTTTAATTTTTCATCCATCTCAAACCCACTTTTATATTCTTAAAGTCACTTTTGATTTTGAACTTTGTTTTTCCATTGAAATTGACTTTTCTTAATCATTTGACAAACTGATGCATTGATACTTGTGCTTTTTCTTGCAGTGGCTGGAGTTGTCAAGGTAACCAAGGGCAGTAGCTCTGAACTAATTACATATAGAAAAGATTAAAATTACATAAAATTTTATACATGGAAAAATAAAACTTTGTTTTCCCTCAAAACAGGGTTTTGAGGAAAAACTCACTTATTGAGTATATCATCATTGAAATTTTGATCTTGAGACCTTATTTGACCTCCTCATGTGCCTGCTGACCCTTATTGAGCTTTTCCATGACTATGGTGACAAACCCTACACCTAATGAGACCTAAAACCCTAAAAATGGCTTTTGCAAATGTAATGACAAAACATGACTGCAAATGACCTGAACTTGTGAAAATAAGCCAGCAAGTAAAGACCATGAGGGAAATTTGATAATGAACCACTACCATCAGTTGATCCATGACTTAATGGAATGCAACTGACCAGATGGGACACCTAAAATGCATGCAAAAAGAGAATTTGATCACTGATGGAGGGATGAAGATACCGACACTAATAGTAACAAATTGTCATCATAGGACTAGATTGAGGTTACATCAATATTCTTTGGAACATCAGTTTGTTGTTTCTATTCTAAATGGTCCCGACATGTAGCATGGCTTATTTGCCTACTCTCATGATTCAGATGTCGATAGGGAACTTTTTTGGTTTGACGTTCCCTTATTAGGTGTGTGGAAATCTTTTGATTTACTTCAGGTGATGATGTTGTTGAGTTGGTTACACAACCTTCACTTGGGATTTTTATCATCTGAACTGCAACATATAAGTGTGTATTTTCTTCAATTGACTTGTCTTCTTCTTGAGTTGTCATATTCACTGGATCGATGTTTGTTTTTTCTTCAACTTGAATTTCTAAATTTGAATATTTTGCTGCTTCCTTTTCAACAAGTTGTTGCCCCTTGTTTTCCAACAACTTCTTATGCTTCTTAAGCTTCTTAATTTGCGTTAGTAATTTTTCACTATGGTCTCTAAATTGAGAAACTTCCTCATTCTTGTCAGCAGTGATTTTGTCAACTTCCTTTTGCATATTTTGTATCACTTTTTCACTTTCCTGAAGAATTACATTTGAGATTTCTTGTATGTTTGTTGGCGTCACTAAATCTGGCTTCAAAGTAACATCTTGTAGAGTTTGTTTTGTTCTTTTTGTGGGAAAATGTCAAAAACTTGTTTTTTGTATTTAGAATAAAGGACCTTAGAGTTTCCATCCAGGGTGAACCTAAAATAATGTCACCTTGATCGCTCCATAGGGTTTGAATTGAGAATTGTGATACGAATGTATAATCTCCAACGTTTAATTGTAAATTGGTTATGCCATATATTTTGTTGTTAAAACAGTCAAAATTTTCAATTATATTTGACTCAAAAATCACTAATTTGTTTGCGATTTTAAGTTTTATATAATTTTTATTTTCAGCTAGCGAGATAGCGATAGTAACATCTTTTGCCGCAATAGACCCTTTAATTCTAAATAGCACTGAGGTGTATTTATAATTAGTATATGAGAATCTTCCGGCTTTCATTTCTGTATTAGGCTCCATTTTGCTTCTCGAAATGAACTTTCTTCAATCTCACCCTTCCCTTAATATTAATACCCTTCAACTATTGGATAACTTCAATAACCCTTTTCCTAATTCAAAGCTTGAACTTTTCATGACTTTAACGTTCTTTATTTATTTTTTCTTTTTCTTTTTAAGATTTAATATCTCCTAAATAACTTTCATTCTTTTTTCCATAATTCTTAATTCCCTTTTTACTTGAGTGCTTACTTATTTAAAAAAAAACAACCTCTCCCTCTTGAAAAAAAACCTTTTTTGCCTTGATATATAATGGCTTTTTCCCCTTATATATGTTAGATTTATAGCCTCTCCCCTTTGTTTAATATATATAATGGCCTTAAATCACTATGGAATGCTCTTCAAATTGCTTTAGATGATATATTTTTATGAATAGCGGAGGCTTAATAGTCGTTAAAGTATATCCAAGACTTCTGGAAGTAAAGTTCGGTGTTTAGAATAGCATACAAATATTTTTTTAACACTTCTTTGTATTTAAAAAGAACCTTAATATCTATTTATATAATCAATGTAATCGTGTATCAATTACCAATGCAAACGTTTATCTACATTCACAACTTTTTAACATAGTTGTTACTGTTCACCACCTTCACAGGCAGCTATGCTATGAGGATTTCTAAAATTCCTTGAGACTCTTTATTCATGACCAATCACACTAAATAAATTTCCTTTGACAGGATAAAATCTTTAAAATATTTTTTTGGAAAAAGCCCCTGTAGTAGTGATATTGGACCCTTATACACAGGTGATTGATTTGTAAGTGGTCTAATGATGTTCCCAATTTTTTTGTGAGTATACGTTGGCCTTATTTTCATCGTTGATAGAGGAATTCACCTTCCCACTTGTTTCCAATGTTATTATTTAGAAGATGGATGGAGCGATTATGGCATTGGTGGATTTGGCTGCAACTGGCAACCTGATGAGGCTATGGTGGTCGTGTGACAGTGATAAAGCCGACTGTGGTTGATTGTCTAGTGATAGGTAAGTTGTGTTGGTAGATCTGGTAGTGGCGTGACTGCAAATTTTAGAGAGGGCAACGAGACAGTCAATTGAGGCAACTCTATTGAGTGGTGATTGATGGATGCAAACTACCAGAACAACAGGGTGGCAGAGACCTAATTGCAAGTAGCGATAGGAATGACAATTGTGGATATGTGGCATGGGGTGGATAACATAGCGGAAGGGCTACACGTGGCTTGTAGGAAGGAATTGGTGTTGCGTCAGGGAATTTTGGTTTTTTGCCAATGGTTGTGAGCTGATGTGTTGCAGCTGCGTGGATGTATGTGTCATGATTTTGCTTTGTGGGTTGGGTTGTGTACAAGGTTATTTTATTTTATTTTTTAATTTTAATATCAGATTTATTTATTTTTTTTAATAATCTTTTTAATATATTCTCTTTCTTTTTTCTTTTAAAAAAATAGCCAAGGGCCTCTCACAACTCAGCAATGGAGAAAATCCAAAAGTGCAGTGAAACGCTTCAATCTCGATGAAACCTTGATGGCCATAGGTCGGGATTAGACATGCCTCTGATACCAAATGAAGCGAACAAATTTTGTTCTTCAAGTTAAATGCTCCAGAAGACTTGGAATATGAAGATATCCATTGAGGATACAAAATATTATATATTAAATGTATGAATAATGATGATACAATGAGAGTTAGGGGCCTGCTTATATATTAGGCAGGTGCCTCTTCATGGAGAGTCTTGCCCCATTTAGACATGTCTCTTCAACCTAATTACTAATTAACTAATCATCATTACAATTATCCTCATTTATTTGTATCTATATTATTTATTTATTTTTTATTCGTAACAGAATCCTACACAACATGACACTCCACAAGTATGGTTGGCCTAATAACACATCGCAGACTTCAAGAGGAGCAACATCACATAGTATCTCATCCATGAAGGGCTTGATGTTGTAGGTAGGGAAACACTATTGGCTGGCATGAATATCTCATCCTTGGTGGAGCCAAGGAATGATGTATGGTTGTAGGTTTGTTGTGGTTGGTAGGCCCAACCACTTAATGACCTCTGCTAAGATGAGGTTCTTTTGGCTCCCATTGTTGATAAAGAACTTCATACGATACCCTTTCACCCACGTCTGATAGTGGGAAAGACACTCCCCTTCCTCTGGGTCTTTGGGCTCAATCTTTTAGACCTTGGTGGTGGAAACGATGGTGCAGGGCTCTGCATTGATAATTTGCTTCCCTTTTTCGTTCCCCTTGTTGGGTTCCAACTCATAGTCAAAACATCTATATGACTCTAAATCTTTCAGCTCGATCACCAGTGACTAATTGGTGTGACACTCATTTGTGTTATGAGTGGGGCTCTTGTCGAACTCACACCTATGTCCTTTTTCGTCTTCGTGGTGTTATTATTTTATTGTGGCTTCGATGGGTTGTCTTGGGTCACCCCACAATGAATTTGTCCTATATTTTGTGGTTTGCAGGTTCCCTTTTTATGATTCAAATTTGTGGATCTAAAGTCTTGCTTCTTCTATTTAAATTTATGCTCAATTTTGACAGCATATTGGTATGCAGTTCCCAACAAAGAGATGTCCAGGAACTCCATCTCATCCTGGATGTATTTTTGTAGATAGTCGCAGTACTTGAGTGCCATATGCCGCTCAAAATACTTTATACCCAACTTCATGCAAAAGGTATGCAATATATTCGTGAACTCTGACATAGTATGGTCCATTTTATGTACTTATTTTCATAGCTCCAAACGAGGTAATATTGTTCCTTGACGAAATAACAGAAATAATTCCAAGTGGGTGCAACTAGAAATAATGAGGGTTCCTTCTCATCCCTCTTCTCACAGTAGGTTTCCCACCAGTCCTTGACATGGGAGTAGGATTTGAGGAGTGCAAAAGTAACCTTTTCCTTAGTTGAAAATTATGGACCAAAAAATATCCTTCCAGTAAATTTAACCATTTATCTATGACATATACATCTATCTTTCCTTCAAATCTAGGAATATCAAATTTCACTTGTACCTTAAAGGGGGTGGCTCCTCAGAGGTGGCTTCCAGATAAAGATGTTTCACCTGTTATTACCTGTCAAAGGATCTTGAAAAAGTTATCAATCATCTCATTCATTTCTCGCTCGAGGGCTTCTTTGAGAAACATTTTGAAAGGATATTATACTCCCTCATCTTTATTTTCTTCCGCCATGGGAGGTTGTCAGGGTCAGCAAAGACGGTCTTGCAAGGGTTCAACTAGTTCAAGTCCTAACTCCATATGCCCCAACCTCAATGGGGACATGATCAGAAAAATAGAGAAAGAGAAAATCTCTCTGATACCATTGATCTAGATTTATGCAGGAATGAAATGGAATACAAATTTAAATAAAAACACAGAGCTACAACAAAAACTGAACTTCAATTCATTAATAGCAAATACAAAAAAATGTTACATGTAGAATGGAAATAAACTATTTCGGTCAATGGTAGTTATCTCTGAGAAGAGATGTGATGGATATATGCCTTCTAAATTATGTTACAACGAGGCTCGAAGGTTTTTTTATCATAAATAAGAAGTGTGAAACCCTAATCCTAGGAGATGAAGATCCAATGGTTTTAGATCATGTTGGGATAAATTGGACTGCCAACTTCTTGGGGTCCCAACTTTGGCATATGATCTCCATTTAACTATAATATTACCTCATTTCGAAGATCTCCACGAGGAGTCAAAAAGGAATTTGTGAAACATATTATGGCACTTTTCCAGTCTCTCCAATTTTAGAAAATGTCTTTTAAGACTTGTTGACAGTGCTAAACCTACCAACATTCAAGGGGGCTTCCCTAATATGAGGTCCCAAATAGACCTCATATCATTTGGGATAGGATCGCTATCCAAAATACAATCTGGCTTCCATTTACTTAAGGATTTTCCTTGGCTTTAGCTATCAGCAAGAGAGAGAACCGCATAGGTGCTTTTGAAAACCAAGTAAGTGTTCCTAGTGAATGTTCAGTTGTAGGTGCATCAAATTTATTCTACCGCAGAAGGAAAAAGTGAACCTCTATGAGAGAGGTAATACTACCACCCTAATAGAGGCACACACAAAACATGAAGGTTTCATCTAACATCCAGCAGAATAGTCGACACGAACGTGACATACATTATAACCATTACAATACATTCTCAATAGAATAAGCACTAAAATAACCGAAATAGTTCAACTATCTTAGTATTAGTGAAATCAAACATGAACCATGAACATCCACATAATAGTTTTACAAACGTCCATAATACATGTGTGAAAACATGTTGGCCATCAAGGCTTCAAATATTAGGTAAAAGTCACAATATGTATGAATACAACGAACATCACTTGCTCCAATAGTTGAGTGTTGGAGCCACTACTTGCTCCTGAAAAGTACTAACTTATCTCTCTTATGCCTTGTGGGAGAAGTTAAGGCTAAAATTCCATGACATGAGAAATTAGGGTCTATTTATAATTTGAGGAGTGACCTTTCATATCCTCATGACTCTTGACTTTCTAACTTCTAGTGACCTTTGGACTTCTACAACTTTTGAAGTTCCAAATGACTTTTGGTATTACATGTCCTTTGGAATTCTATGACTCTTGAGTTTAAATATGACTCTGAGACTTATACTTGTTTTTATTTTACGATAATTACAATAATATATTTTTTCTTCCATATCATCATGTTATCGCCTTAATTGACCTCAGGCTGAAGGGAGGCAATTCCAGGGTAACCACAAACGAAGCTTAACCTGGTAGCTAGTCCTACTAGGCTGGGAGAGGGCTCTCTCCTTATGGATCTCAGTCAAGATGACTAGATTAGGGACAAGATTTTATGCTAGGTATAGTAGCTCAAGGGTTTTGATTGAAATTGTTGGTGCTTTTTCCAGATCAGGAGGAGCTGGGAAATTTGGGTCTGGGAAACTAAGTCAAAATTGCAGGGGAGTCTATGGGGCAAGGTAGGTATGAGCTTCAGCACCTTAGGCTTGATAGGGTGAAATGCTAGATTGGTGAGGAGCTAAGAAGTGCATGAGCAGGTCATGAATCCTTCCTAACATTAATAAAAAAAAATAATGGTGTTTTCCCAAGGCGGGGCATTAAAACCTAATGTATTCCACCTATCTGACTTGAAAACAACCAATCAGAAGATATTATATGAAATAGGCATACATAAATGACATGAGAGCATAATAACAGAGGAAAAAACACATGCTAAAGGCCATACCATAGGGATCCCATAAATATAACTGCAAACTTTATTAGTTTCCTGCCAAAACTGCTACAAAGTGATATGTGTTCAGTACATGAGCATCCAGCTGAATCCAACCCTTGCAAATGACAAAGAGAACACATAATATAGACATCAAAACCACTCATCCTAGCCATCAGGGGTCGAATCCATGAGAAGAGGGGTTGTTTCAACCATTTCTAAACAAGGACCAAGAATCTAGGCAGTCAAACAACTTGCCTCTACAAGAGTGGAAACAGATTCATTAGACTCAAAACCACTTTTTGTCCATCAATCTACCATCTACTAGAGTTTAACTATTAAATTTACAATCCATGGAATTACATCAGCAAATTCACTTGCATGAGAGAGAAATCAAGAAAATAGGCGAAATTAGGCAAAAAGTCATCCTAAGTGAAAAATACCCTACGCGCAGCACCACTAGTCCTAAGCATCATGCCACTTTGAGTCGACTTTTGAAGGCCTTCCCGTCATCCAAATGGAGCCCAGGATAGCTCACTCGAAAGGTCGTCAAGTCTATGTTCTGGAACACCTAGAATGTATGGATTTGGAGCTCATTTGCCCCTTCAAAAACTGTTTCTCCCAACGCTGCTTCTGTGTGTCCAAAAACTGGCAAAGAGGTCAATTTTGAGTGTTTTTGGACCTTTTGGTGGACTAAATCTGCTCCAAAATTTCTGAAAATTGGTAGGGTGCCTATTCTTGATGCCCTTAATCCAAAAATGTAAACCATTTGTGCATTGGATGCCCCTAGAAAAATCGCAGCGCTGGTGGCGTTGCGCTTCTTGGCAGATTTTATGTGTTTTGAATTTCCAAAATTTCAAAATGTCAAAATTTCTTCAAAAGCTACCCAAATTTGGCATGAGACACCACCATCAACTAGTTTGATGGGCTAGGGAGGCTTCAGCCAACATCTTACAATATATCTTGCTCCTTTTTGCCTTCCAAAGCTCTCCTTAGCCTAGCCTTTAACTTTCTAACCCTTATGTTACAAATTTTGTTGCGAGTTATATAATGGTATGCCATGTGTCTGAGCATTTTCTTATCCATGTTGGCCTTCTCAATGAGCCCTTCAAGATGTATGTTGACTCTTTTAAGCCAAGTCTCCCTATCGTTTTCAATTTCTTGCTCGATAGGAATCAAAGTGACATGAGCCTCTTTCTCACTTTGCCTATTTGCTTTGATCATTTCCAGCTCCATGAGGACTTGTTTCTCACTCAACTGTTTGTTTTCCTATTCCAAGTATTTAATGATGAACTTGGCTCTCTCTAAGTTGTCTACCAAAGCTTTCATTTGAGCTTCCCTTTCTTGTATGATAATGTCTTTGATGGTTTCTTCATCCTGAGCCTCCAAGTCAATGATGTTAACTCCATGATGAGTATAGTGTTGCTGTAGCTCCTCATGCTCAATCAAGTCAAAATCTCTTTCCTCCTCATCAACAAGGTTCTCCTCTTGCACTTTTTCCTTGCCTTTGCTCAGTTGTTCAACCTTTACCTATTTTTTCGATGTAGAAGGCAAAGCCCCTTCCACACCTTGTGCAGATAACATTTTCCTGTGGACTGATGAAGAAGGCAAGGTTCCTTCCACATCCCATGGAGAAAACACTTGCCTAGCAGCTACAAAAAGTCTCCTTATGCCTCTCTGATATGTCAAGTACACTAGCACCTTAGCAGTTTTGGTTTCCTTGACCTCTTTCCTTATTTCCCCATGGCTAGAAGTCCCACCTTTTCTTGATGCACTAGTGAAGGGATCTGTGGACCTCTGAACGTCTCATGAGCAATGAAACTCTCCCAAGGAATGTTAAGAAGATTGAGATGGTGAAGAACAATGATTTTGATCAAAGAGTAATGATAGATGTTGTTCAACTGCTGAGGTTATGGCTTCTTCTGCACAAGGTAAGCTATTTTGTCAATGTTTCTAAACAAGAAATATGGGAGATTCATCATCTTTACCCTAGTGAAGTGCATGAGGAGTTTGATATGGTAAGCATACAACCGGGAGAATCTGCCTTCACAAGTGAAATATTTGATGATAATCCTCATCAAAGGAACATACCTGTTCCCAAAAATTTAAAGGGGAAAAGCCTTTTCACCTTGTTTCTGTATTGAGGCTTGATGTCAGGCTCATAGTAATGCTCATCAAGGTCCTAAGCCTTGTACCATTTCTCACCAACATCAGGAATTCTAGTGGCCTCTAAAATGACATATGGTTATATTGTGAAGGTTACTCCGGCAAGTGTCACATCATAGTTATGCAAATGAGCCACAAAAAGTTTGGCCAACTCATGATGAAACTGAGCTATTTCCACTAGTTCACAGAATTCAAAACATCCAGGTGTCTGAAACAAGAGACTGCAAGTGGGCAAGCTTGCAATTCTCTTAAACTGGTGGGCTTTTCTCTTATGATTTTTCCTCCCTTGTGAGGCTTTCTCTACCTATGTCTCTCTACGGAACTGTCACTGACTGTCTCTTCATCATACTCAAAATCACTTCCTCTGTCCATGGTTTCACTGTTTAATTTCACAAAAATTTACAGTGTAGAGAGACCAATATGAATGGAATGAGGGGTAGGCTCTAGGGTTTATGACTGACTGTATGTATTTATAGCTAGGGCACAAATTATGAGAATGAAAGGAGGGTTTATGGGGATGAAAAACAAGTGATGAGACACAAGTGAGGATGGAGGAGACAATATGTGGAAGGTTGTAGCGATGAAGCTACGTAGTGAAATAAACCAAATGATTTAGGGTTTATAGTGAGAATTAGGGTTTTATGTAATGAGTGGAAACTTATGAAAATCTTAAAATTTGCAAACAAATTAGAGGGATAGAAGTGATACTTACTTGCCAAGTGTGGAATTGGAGGAAATTTGGCGTAAATCTGAAGTTGGGAGCGTTTTTTGGGTTAGCTGGTCTAAGTGCAGCGCCACTACCCAGGTGTGCAGCACCACCCTCTAAGCACAACTCCCATTATATTTTAAACTAAGAAAACAGCCCCTAAGCGCAGAACTTGGCTATAAGCGCAACGCCCTCCTCCCTAAGTGCAGCGCTGGGCCAAAAACTTCAGAAGCGCAGCGTTTTTCTCTCTAAGCATAGCGCCCAACTTCTTTGCTCACAAACACTTGCTCATTTGATTTTTTTCTCTCCTTTGGCTTTTGCAAACATGGCATAATCATTTTTAAATTAGGATGGGAGGGTTTTATATGAACTCCATTTGATTTTTGCTTTTGAAAACCCCACCTTTCTAATGTCTATTTGTCCTTTTTAATACTCTTTTTTTCATGCTTGTTTTCTTTTGTTCTTACAGGTGGATTGGTGCTCAAGATGACTTGATTTTTGTAGTGGTAGGTGCTTGGCAACATCATAAGATGCTTAGGAGCAACTGGGAACCAATATTACATATGAAAAGATAAAATTACATCATAAATGAAGATAAAAACAAAATACTTTGTTTTCACCTCAAAACTAGCTTTGAGGTGCGAACTACATTCGCCTTTCAAAATGATAAATTATGGCTTTACCAATCATGATTGGCTTCCTCATGTTTTTGTTGATCATTATTGGCATGTAATTATTGGATTTGACCATGGTGGGACCCTAAAACCTAATGAGACCAAACCTTAAGACCTAATGAAATGAATTGCAAAGTGAACATGAGCCATGACTGAAATATATGAAAGAGGATCAACAAGTACAGATCATGAGGGAAAAATTTGAAGAAAACCAAACCATCAGTGAATCCATGACCTAATGGAATGCAAACTCATCAGTATGGGACTCCTACTATGAAATGCAAAAGAGCAGATTTTGATCACTGATGGTAGTGTGAAGACATTGACACTAACACATCATATGATGAAACTTGACACGTCACTGTCTAGGATGACTAGGACTCATAGTGACTGATGACGTGGAATTTCTTTAGTGGTGACATGGCTTTCATTGTGTCTATTATTTATCATCATATGCTCACAGTTATTCCACCCTCTAAAGGGTCTTCAATCTTGGAGTCTTCATGGTACTTTAACAATCAAGTTTCATGTGTGCTCTTGGTTATTTTCATGCTTCCTTTGCTTATCCCATTTTCTTGATATTCTTTGTGTGTGCTTTCCATGAGGTCCCTGGAATACTCATTTTTGAAATAACTCATGACGAGCAACCATCAGTCTAAAAATATCTTACTCTACCATATTTTATGCATATTTTACTCTTCATTCCTTTTCGTTGTGCCTAAAATAGTCAAGGGAGCTACAGGGTACAAGGGCACACTTCAAGAGACTGAAGGGATGATAAGGAGGAGCTTTGAGGCTTCAGGATGCACTCATGCACCCTAAAAAACAAGGCATTCAAGGAAGGGTGCATGTCTCAAGTTTGACAGACGAAGTGAAATTATTCGGGCTTCCCAAATGCATTATGC
>APFE030612467.1:0-13253 GCA_000404065.3 Pinus taeda | reverse complement strand
GTACGCAGAGGAGCCGAAGGTTCTATGCGTGGGTACGCAGAAGCGGCGAAGGCTCAGTGCGTAGGTACGCAGGGCAACAGTGGTTCAGGTGCGTGCTTTCTGTAGCAGCACGCGGCGCGATTATTATTCTGAGTGCGTACTTTCTGAGAAGTACGCGGCGCGATACTGTTTTTGGGTGCGTACAGTACGCGGTTCAGTAAAAGGAGAAGAGCGTGGCCACGCAGTCCAGAAGAAGGAGATCTGCGGGTATACGCAGAGAAGCAGAAGGTGAACTGCGTAGCAACGCAGGCCAGCAAAAGAAAAACCGCGTATCTGTGTTAAGATCTTCTGTTGGTTGAATTTTTCTGCTGGAAAGGTGTTCTGGGTTCTGTTCTGTTATTGTTGATCTGGTTATTACAGCTGTCTGTATAATTTACATGAACTTGATGATCATTTGATGTATATGGATCCAGTTTGAAAATTTATGAAAAGTGGTCCTTTGAAAAGAAGTAGGGGGTTGTAGCTCCCTTTCAGGAGAGACTGGAAAACGAGAGAGAGTTGTAGCTCTCAGCAGGTTGCAGCCTGCGTACTGGTAAAGGACTGCAACAGTACAAGACCATTGTAAAAGGAGTTTCTAATTTGAAAGAAGATAGAGACATATTGCAGCAGGTGGTTTTCACCCACATTGGGTTTCCACCTTATATCTGGTGTTCTTTGATGTGACTGTCTGATTTTCTTGTTCATGCTCATTATTTATGGTATTGGTATGCAAAAATAATTCAAAGTATAAATAAGGAAGTTTTGGTAAAAGAATTAGATAATACTGATTCACCCCCCCCTCTCAGTATTATTGTCAACAATAGTGAGAAAAAAACATTAGGTTTTTAAGTGAAAGTATGAATGTTTTTAAATAAAATACAAGTTATAAAAATAAATAAAGGATCAAGATTAATTGAATTTCGATTAATATAAAATGGAGTTTATAATTGAGGAGAAAGGAAGATTTTTAGAAACTTCATATAGCTATGCTTTAGTATTATTTAGAATTAAAGGGACTCTTTGTAGGAAATGATATTAATATTTTTATTGCTCGTCTAATTTTTTTACAGAAATCTTAAATTCACAAACTAATTGGTAATTTATGAGTCAAGTATAATTACAAAATTAGATCATTGAGACAAAAATAATATGACATGACCAATTTACATTTAAACATTTGAGGATTATACATTTATATTGCGATTCTATATTCAATCCTTGTGAGGCGATGAAGGTGACATTACTTTGGGTTGACCATGAATAAAAATTTGGGATCTTTTATTCTAAATTTAAATAAAGTTTTTGACATTTTCTTACAGGAAGAAAAAATAACACTACAAGATGCTACATTGAAGTCAGATTCAATAACACTAGAAGATATACATGATATTTCAAGAGTAATTTTTCAAGAAAGTCAAAAGTTGGTGCAAAATATGAAAATTGAAGTTGACAAAATTATCGCTAACAAAATTGGAATTTCTTGGCTCAAGGTCCATAGTGAAAAATTACATGCATATTATGAAGCTTAAGAAGTATAAGAAGTCATTGGAAATCAAATTACAAAGCATCGAAATTTTTAGATGTAAAAATGCAAGTTGAGAAAAAAGAACAAATATAGATCCAATCGCTATTACAACTCAAAAGGATGTCAAACCAAAGTAAAAACATATTTTAGATGTTGGAGTACAAACAATAGAAATTTCGGGGATACTTATTAACAAAAATTTAGCAATTAATAATGCAACATCAATTCATGAAGAAAACAAAATTTTGAAAGAAAATCAACAAAACATTATGGATACACCTTATCGACATCATAATTACAATAACACATATTAACGAATCAATTTACCCATGTTACTCAAGGCAGAAACAACTGACTTATGTTCCAAAGAATGTTGATGTCAACACAGTTTAGTCTTATGATAACATTTCATCCCATGTATTTAGTAACTGCAAGTTTTCACAAAAGATTGATTTAGGATGGTTAGATCATTGTACAATGCGACAATTTTGCACCACACTTAGAAGTTCATACTGTCTTGTATCATCGAAGATGACGGTCGAGAATCAAGAAAGATGAAAAGACATTACGAGACATAAAAAGATATCAAGCCTTTTGCATCAATAAGATTTGAGGACAAAACCTTTCTAAAAGGGAAGACAATGTTATGAACATACTATGCATAAATAATATAATAATAAATAATGATTAATAAGTAGTTAATTATGAAAGGGCATGTCTTAAGAGAACATGACTGTTTATGAAGGGGCACCTACCTAAGTATATAAAGAGGACCCTCATTTGTAAACATATCTCATATCTTCTATACATTCAATATTTCTTATATAAATATATTACTCATTCTATGATGAACATTATTATATCCCAGATATTCTGAATACTCTGCTATGAATATGAACCTTGTTCGTTATAATTTCTCAAGCCACAATTTGTAAGTGGTTAGTATAAACCTCTCAAACCCCAATTTGGAAGAGGTTGGTGCTGATCTTATTTCAGTTTGTGGTTGCATGAGTACCTCCTCTAAACCTCTATATCATGTTATGTTATATTGGTGTATATAATTTCGACACTATAGTAAAAGCTAAATTGTAGGGAGAGTGAACGAAGGTTTGTCAACTTGCAAAACCGTGATAGGATTTAGTGTGTTTTCTACGAGAAGGAATGTATACATCCTAAGTTACAAATTGTAATAGAACCATGTAGATTTCCCAAGCCATAATTGAGTATAAACCTCTCGATCCACAATTTGGCAGACGCTGGTGCAAATATCCAAAGCCACTACGAGGATGTTGGTGCCTTAATTAATCATAGTTATATTAAGTTACAAAGTTTTCCAAACTCAAAATTGAAAAATAATTATTCAATGGTTTGCTTAGATATTGTCCTAAGTTGAAATAAACCTAGTATTAAATGATGATAATATAGTAGAAGTCTTGGCGACTATCCTTGATGATATTATGGTAAAAAGTATTTGCAATTGATGTTTTAGCTTTTTATGCACCCACATCTCTACTGCACACATGATGGTTACTGGATTCATCTTGTCAACCAACCTATCATGATGTCAAATGGTTAAAAACGTTGATGCATGGATACTTTCATTTCCCTAGGCAATACTTGCAATGTTGTACCTACATCTCATTGACCTCGTCTTTTACAAAGGGAAACATTTGTACCCTTTAACCCTTTGTTCAATAAGTTTTTATCCCCTACCTATATCCAGACCTAAACGTGTTCATACGACATAACTAAGATGTGAATTTTATAAGAGTTATTTAACAACTATTGATCCTACAACCAAGCTCAAATTGTATATAATGCACAACTCCTGTACTATATATATTATATATATATATATATATATATATATATATAAGAATGCCTCTTTGGGGACATTTGATAAAATTGGAATGATGCAGAGAAGCCTAGTGTTATCATATGGAAATCGCACACTCATTTGTATGCATTAAGAGACACTCAAAGTCAATGATCAACACATACAGGGGTGACATTTTCAGTTGGAAACACCATGAAGACCAAAAATAAAAAGCTTTCCTAAGGTTTAAGTTAAAAAATTGAACCGTGCGGGTGCACCATTACTGGAAATTAGTGATTGCGCGACTATTTCTTGGATAACCGCACGATTGCGGAAATGTCCAGTCAACACCTTGGGCTGTGAACTTGTTTGAGAAACACTCCAAATCTTGATATGACTGGATGAAAAATTAAAGCCTTGAGCCCCAAGAATCCTTAAAGGCAAGGAATTGGTATCTCTCATCTCATTTATAAGGTGAACCATCACATTAATGAACCAAGGGGAGCAGGAGTGACCAAGAAAATCTATAAATACAATTTCTAGGAGATCTAATAACAAGAAGAAGCAAAACATTATTATGTTGTAAAAATTTCTCCCTAAGCAATCAAGCATTTCTTTGAGAAGATGATTTCATCATTGAGAGTTCAAAAAATAACCTTTTCGGGTTTGCCTTGAAGTATGAGCCAACATAAAAGACAACCTCAGAGTTTGTACACTTCGTACGAAAACTTCGACATTATATCATCTTACAGAACACCACTGTAATAACAAGTATTAACCCCATGAGATATTTTCTCACTCGTTGTATTATGAACCACAAATATGCTCGATGGGTAGTTATCCTACAAGAATTCAACCTACAATTTGCTTGCCCAAAAAGCAAGAAGGCTCTTATCCTTGCATAGTTCATCACAGATCTCCCTATAGAGTCCCAAGGGCCCCCCATCAATGATTCTTTCCTTGATGAACATTTGTTCCTTACATACATGAATGACCCCTGGTACGACGACATCTTCCTCTTTCTTCGAATGCAGAAGTTCAACCCTCAGCTTACTTGGGACGATCGAAGGCACATTCACCATCAAACCCCCTATTACCTTCTTATGGGGGATTTCCTCTATTGTTGAGGCATCAACACCATTCTTCTCTAATGTCTTACTCTAGAGCATGCTGAGCAGGTCTTAAATGATTGTCATAGCGGAGCATGCAACGACCACCTATTTGGAATGACCACGACCCAAAAGATCATCCGTGCCAGTTACTTTTGGCCCACCCTGTTTCACGACTGTATTCAAGAAGTCAAGCAATGTGAGTGTTGCCAATGATACGCTCAAAAGGTGCGAGCTCCACTAACTCCCCTACACCTAGTCATTACAACATACCCTTTTTTGCAAATGGGGCATAGATTTCATGACTTGCAACCCTCAGTCTTCATGCATGCATAAGTACATTGTGGTCGTCGTCGACTAATTTACGAAATGGGTAGAAGCCATTGCCCACTTACAACAACACCGCAGAAACGGCTGTACAATTTTTCTTTAACCATGTCATAACACGGTTCAGTGCCCAAGGAGTTGGTCTCAGATCATGGAAAACACTTCGAGAATGAGATATTTCAAGAAATATCTCAACACCTTGGTTTTTCTCATGAGTTTGCTTCCCCATACTACCCTCAATCCAACGGCCAGGTAGAAGTTGTCAACAATGACTCAAAACAATGTTACAACGTATGGTGAACAACCACAAAACCAATTGGCATCACATGGTTTTTTCAACATTATGGGCATACCACACAACCGTCAAAGCATCAATTGGGTTCACACCATTTTAATTGGTATATGGGGTAGAATCTGTCCTCCCAATTAGGTGTGATATCCCTACCTTATACTCAACCATCGAAATCCTCTTAGATACCTTACCTTTAGAGCAAAGGATAGTACAACTGGAACACGTCGATGAAAATTGACGGGAATATCTCTAGCATAACGAAGACCACAAAAGTAGGACTAAATCTTCCTTTGACCGCAATGTCACCCCTTGTTCATTTACATAAGGGGATTTATTCCTTTGCTATGATGTTGCCAAAGAATCTTTAGGACCAGGGAAGTTCAAAACATTATGGAATGGACCATACATTGTTAAACATTGTCTCCTCGAAGGGACATACTTGCTAACAAGACCATACATTGTTAAACATTGTCTCCTCAAAGGGGCATACATGTTAACAGACCCTAATGGGAATTTCCTCAAAAATCCCATCAACAAGCTCTACCTCAAAACATTCTATCCTTAACATTCAAAGCAACCCTAGAATGTAAATATATGCACCATGACTTATTTTTATGATGATAACCTCATCACGAATGTTCGCTAAAATGACTCTCTCATCATGTGTCATAGATGGATCATTCTCCAACCTATCACCTCGTGTTCGCTGATGGTGTGCCTTGGTGGTCGCAAAACCTTGCTCCAGTATCCTGTGCCATATATTCTCCCAACCTGACACCCTTCCAAGAGAATGGGATTTCCATCAGGTCAACCACCAATAATCAAGCCGAATACGATGCATTCATAAGCTTCTTGGTTAATGCCTCCCACCTAGGTATCAGTCACTTACATGTGTTCCTTGACTCCCAGCTTGTATCGCAGTTGAACATAACCTTCAGGGTGCATAACCCTTTCCTTTCTCGGAAATACATGCATGCACAAAGGTTAGCTCATGGTTTTTATCATATCACATTTTCACATATACAAAGGAATCAAAATAATGTAGTAGACCATATATCTAATCAAATCCTAGATTGACATGTATCACATATGCACCATGACCGAGACACATAAATCATGAGCATCATATCCATCAAATAAATGCAATAAATACATCACATGTATAAAAGAATATCATATATGACACCTTATGGAGAGCCGAATATATATATATATATATATATATATATATATATATATATATATATATATATATATATATATATATATACACAAAAATACATTTGCTTGCCCATGCCAGGAAAAATGAGTCATCAAAAGGGGAGCATTGTCATAATGGGTACTTCCCCTGATACATGCATACATAAAAAATACATCTAGCACTAGGGTCCTCTCTGTCACCTTCTGATGGCCCATTCAGGAGCTCAAGACCTCCTTTCAGAGAATCGTCAACGACGTTAGAATCAGGACAACGCTGTCTTCATCATGGTACTTGATGCGGTTCATCAATAAGTATATTATATGGCTCACAATGCCATCCTCCAGCTTATTAAATTATCTTTTTCTCACATTTATCACCAATTTTTGTTATATTATGCTTAGTGTGAGGAGTAAAGATGTGTTACTATGTCATGTCGCTTAATGTGTGTTAAATGCAGGAATTGGAGAAAATTGGAGTTGATTTGAGTGCAAGAACTCAGAGTAAAGAAGAAAAGGGATATTCTAGGAGGTGGTCCACCTCCTTAACTCCTCAAATAAGTTGAATATCCCCATTCTATCTCATCAACTCGGTGTCATTGGCAATCAAACAGGCCGAGTTCATTGGCAACCAAGCCAGTGCAAGTCAAGAAAGAGTTAGATTCACCTATTCTTGAGTCAGGGTGTCAAATATCCCTATTTTATAGGGATCTATTGGTAGCTCCACTTTTGTATAAATAAACAAGCTATGGGACTCATTAGGATTCAAAGTTTTATTGTATCCAAGACGTCATTAATATGAAGCACATTTGACTGTTATTTTTTGATGTATTTGACACTTTTTGAATGATAATGAGAAGTTTTGTTTTGATCCAACACTGAGTTGACTCAGAGGGCTGCAGCTCTTGGGTTAGGTCCCAAAACTAACACCAAAAGTTCCTCTCTTGTATCTATATTCTTAGGCTAGAATGTTGATTAATTGTTGACGTTTATTCATGTTTCTTTTAGCTTAGAAGATTGATTAAGTTGTTGCTTACTCATGCTTCCATTAGCTTAGAGGGTATATTAGTTGTTGCAGTTTAGTAGAGTAAAATACGTCAAAAATCTAGTGATAGTGACGCCTATCTCATCTCCCTCATGGGATCATGATTAAAGGACCCCACTCTCACAACCCAAAAACAGAGTGTGATTTCATGTTCATTTCATAAATCAAGTTTTAGCATTAGTTAGATAGTTGTTTATGATTTCTTGGAAATATTTACATTTTTTATTTTGCTTCTCATGATTGCTGTAGCTTAGAAGGTAGTTCATTTCATGGATCAAGTTCTTAGCATTAGTTAGATAAGCTTTTCCAAATTCAATTAATCTTCTCTACATTGACTTGTAATAATTTGTAAATGAAAAGAGAATCATGTGTAGGTGTTATTGCAGGGTTACTGATCTACAGGAAAGGACCCCTTTCACCAGCTCCATTTAGGTCTTCTCCACCTTCTATTGATGCATGCCAACCTATGTTCTAAACCTCTGTTTTTCAGTCGCCTTGTGCAAGCCATCTTAGCCCAAATCCGGCCTTCTTGAAGTACTAGGCTTGGCTAAGGGTGATGATCACCTTCTCCACACTTTCCACAACTTTCATACACCCTTCCAAAACTCTATCTCACCATTCTTACCCTCCAAACTGTTGGAAATACTGAGAGGGGGGTGAATCAGTATTCCTTTTCAATTGTTATTTTTACTAGTTAAATCATTTATATTTAGAACACAAAATGAACAATAGGAATAAATGATTTTATTAATATAATATTTACAATAAATCAAGTACAATATATATAAGGCTCCAACCTATTGCCAAGCACCAACTTGGTCTTTTGTGAGGCTCCAACCTCTAGGGCACCAACCTTTTGTTTAGGAGCACCAACTCCAAGGACACCAATCCTTCCAATTTTGAGGCACCAACCCCAAGGGCTCCGAACCTATCTTATCAAGGCACCAATCTTGGATTTAGGAGCACCAAATCCATGGATACCAATCCTTCCAATTCTGAGGCACCAACCCCAAGGGCTCCGACCCTATCTTGTCAAGATATGTTTGGTAGTAATCCTCTACTCCAAAAATCATCTTCACTAAGTTCTGTCAATCTATAGCTTCACTATAGTCTCCATGCTACATCCTTAATGACAACTTATCTTCATATGAAGGAGTCTTCACAACTCTTCATACTGCCCACACAAAGTCTGCAAAGTTACCTCTTACTGTTGGGATATCTTACTTCCAAGAAACAAACTCACAAACACTTCAATGCTGGTGCTATCTACTGCGCCCTTCAAATGATGACAGATGAAACTTTATTTCCTTTCATATAACTGTTCTTCAAATTACGTTTTGTACTTCTTCCATAGATTAATTTATCACAGGTCTGAGCCTTTCAAAGATTAACCCAATCAATAGAATTTCTTCATCCTTCAACTTCCTCTTGTACTGCTGGACCTTCGAATTCCTTTTGTCCTGATGGATCTTCAGCTTCCTTCTGTTCTGCTAGACCTTCAGCTTCCTTCTATCTTGCTGGACTTTCAGCTTCCTTTTGTCCTTCTGGACCTTCGGCTTCCTTCTGTCCTGCTGGACCTTCGACTTCCTTCTGTCCTGCTGGACCTTTGGCTTCCTTTTGTCTTGTTGGACCTATGGCTTACTTCTTTCTCACTCGATCTTCGGCTTCTTTTGTACCTTCATCTTCTGCTATACCTTTGGCTTCTCGATCTTTCGACTTCTCAGTCTTCGGCTTCCTCTGTCTCTTCAAGTTCATGAGTTGTGAAATTCTTTATTCTCTGTGATAAATGCCTGAAATCCATTACTTGAAGTGAAGCGTTTCAACTTGTATATAATATGAGTTTCACCAATGACCAAAGGACACGTCCATTTGGAAGGAGAGGTCGACTTATGGATATTCATCCAATTGCTCATAAACTTGTTTTATTTATAGTGGATTTCATATTATGATAGATGTTTGGCAGTCGCACATGCCACGTCATTGCTTAAATGGCAATCACAACTTCATAAAACTCCCGCAATCGTAACCCTTTGGCTTCATGATATAACATTGCTGATGCCCCTATTTACAAATGAGCGGATGCGATGTGATATTAAACAATTGTTAAGAAATCCGTCGGGTCCACAATTCTATTGCAATCAACGGTTTTCCATTGTTACATCTCTTCAAGACTTGCGATATGCGACAGATGTGATATTTATTTAGGACGTATTATAATCGGGGTTTCGACGTGATAAGGCTTTAAAGCTTGCAATGTATTTGATGCAATATTTCAATAGAGTTGTTACCATAAAATGACCGGGTCCGCAGTACATATCGCAATCGGTGGATTTCAATGTGGCAAGACTTTAAATAAGCTTGCGATGTGGCGGATGCGATGTCATGTTAAGATGTATTGTAATGGGGCTATCGGGTCCATGTTACATCTCGCAATTGGGGGTTTTAATGTAACGTCCCTTTAAGTCTTGCGATATGAAAGTTCCGATAGGTGGATGTGATATTACATTAGGGCTGTTACCATACACTGATTGGGTCCACATATAATATCACAATCTATGGTTTGTGGGACTTCGACTGGCACACTGATTAAAACAGCCATAACCCGCACAGTTTACTGTGATCTAAGAGTTGAATATGAGATCGACGTCTAGGATTGAGTGTGGGACTTCAACCACGATCAAGGAAATCCGTACTTTCCTACCCTTGTAGTTGCTAAACACCGTCGATCTATCAGATCTGTCGATCTGACGATCCAGATCTATTCCTTCGCCATTCTTCTTCCGAAAGAACTTGGGTTTGATCTTCGCCGTTCATTTCTTGACTCCATTATATTGCAATTGGGGGTTTGAGTGTAACAACAAGGCTTAAAGACTCGTGATGCGGTGGATGTGATATTTCAATAGAGGCGTATTGTAACAGAACCGTCGAGTTTGCAAAGCTCCTCCAATTTCACTATTTTCTTCCTTTAGCACTTACTCTTGGGTATATGCGATAAGTGTCGTTTTTCTTCCCTTTAGCACTTAACTTTGGGCATATGGGATATGCTCCGATAAACTGCTTCTCTTGCTCCGATAGGTCTTCCTTTGACTTCCGATAGCTCTTCTTTGATAGCTCTTGTTCTTGACTTCCGATGGCTTTCGTCCTTGGCTTCTTGCTCCTGTTACTTTATGGATCTGCTTCTCCTTGGCTTCACATCATTATTGACTATCCAAAATATTTCCATATTGACATCAATGAAAATCTAGATCAACAATCTCCCCCTTTGTCATTGGTGGCAATATTCTTTTTCTCCCCCCCTTTGACATCAATGGCAAAGGAGTGCACAAGGACTCCCCCTGTTAAGCGGCTACTCTTCTTCATGAATAGTAGATCTTCATGGGTATGTTACTCCCCCTATCATAGTGCTCTTCTTTTTACTCAAGATAGAAGGATTTCTGCCTCATCATCAACTAGCATATTATCCCCTCTTCATGTCTCAGAACTTCTTCATAATGATTTCAACAATGCTTAAATATGCTCCACTTCAATGCTTCAAAACAAACTCCAGATAGTCATACACCAAATTTCCAAGGCAGTTTTTTTTTTTATGCTTTTACACTGTATTCTGTTGTCTCCGCAGTTAGAATTAAGAGGCCTTCACAGTCTAAATCAAGAGAAAATGCCATTAAAATTGTCGTTCTCTATCTTTTTTCAAATCAAGATTCCTTTGTATCTCTGTGTTTCTCCTTAAGTCACTAAGCTATATTCGACAACACAACATTCTCCCCCTTTTTTTAATATCTAATCCTTAGCTGTCTTTTAAATTATTTCTACTGGTTGACAACTTTTTGCAATGCTTCAATTATGCTAGATTCTTCCAACTGCTCTTTCTTCAAGCTCCATTCCTAGATGTGTCTGTTTTTTTGAAGGTTGCCTCTATTACTGTCCTTGATTTACCTGTTCTCACATCATATCCATGAGTCTATATATTCAACTTTTGTAATAATAGAAACATAGTTCTTTGCCCCATTTCTTTAACATTAGATGGCCTTCTCTGTTGCTCCAATTTCTACTTAGTAATCAAGTATAAAAACATCTTCAACAACAGTCCATTGGATAGATAAGAGATCATGTTCTTCAATGGAGTGTTCTTGAGAAATGATCTATCAAAAAATGATTGTTAGTATAGCTCATCAAGGATTTAATATGAACCCTTTTACGGATAGCTTCTACAATAATGATAAAGAATAACAAGCTCCCCCTAACTGTATGCATGGTCTCCTTTTGGCAGAATCCCATCATCAGACACTCAGAATATCGAGGATGTCTTCATCAAGTCAACAACATGTGTTGTTGACTGGAGAGTTCAAGAGATTTTTAGATTGTATTTGCTTTCTTCTCCATACTTGTGTGAATTTCTTCTCTGGCATGGTTCTAGCTTGTGTAGGAGCCCAGGTCAAGTTACAATCACATCTTATATGACCAATGTTATGACACTTGAAGCATTCTATGTTGTTCATGAATAACAATTCATGATTTCTTCCTGTAAAATTGCTTCTCAGAGATTTTTGGGGACCATAATATCTATCTTTATGATATGCCCTACAATCTTTGGCCATGTGTCCAAAGTTTGTACAGGCATAACAGTAACCAAGAAATAAACTTTGCTACTTGGGAGATGGAGATTTCCTTGATGTACTTTTGAAGTTTTTCTGCCTTGAGATCCTTTGATGATAGCCATTGCTTCTCGCATCCTTGACATCATCTACATTTCTTCTTGGAACATGACTTCCTTCATTATTGCCTTGACTCTTACCCTTACCTTTGCTGAAACTGGGAGCATCAACATTTCTTTCTGACTTCCTCACATCCTTTTTGTTTGAAGTATATCATTCTTGCTTTAGGATTCTCCTTCATAACCAAGACATGATTTATCAAATGGGAATCTTTGATGGCTAAGCATGTCATCCAAGGCTTGAGAGCTCTTCAAGATTGTGTCCATCCCTTCAACCTTTTTCCTGAGGGAGACAATCTCTTCTACCAAAATTTTACAATCATTAGTCTTCTTAGCAAGTTGTTTCTCAATTTCTTCCTTGATACGAGTAGCTTCATTTGCTTCTATTTTAAGGGAGATGATATCTGACTTCATTTTGAATATTTCTTCATTTTCTTTTGCTATATTTCTCTCCATTGTCTTCTCAACTCCTTGTGCTAACTTTCTTGCTTCTTGTAGTTGAGATTTGAGAGAGGAGACCTCTACCTTGTACTGACCAATCTCTTCTTCAAGTTTGTTCAAGCTCTTGTGTCTTTTTTCAAGTTGACTTGACAAGGTATCTTCCCATTTCTTTGCTTTATCCAATTGATTTTTCATGGATATGACTTCTTCATGATGCTTTCTTTTGCTTTGATGAAATTCCTTCTTAAGCTTGGCAAGCTCTTCATCCCTTTCCTGTACTTGAAGCTTTACAAGGTCAAGTTTCTTCCTTGCTTGGTCTTGGTCACCAGCTAGTGCTTTCTTATTAAGTTCCTCGTTTTCCTTTTTCAAATTGATAATCTCTTCCATGGCAGTCATAAGTTTAGTGAGGAGTTCTTCTTCAAAGTCTTTTTCATTATCTTCATTTTCTAGGTCTTCTTTTGCCTTGATTTCATCAATCTTATCTTCAGCTTCCTTAATGGGCTCTAAATTTTCTTCTTGTTTTCCATCATTTTCTTGACTAGAGATCATTTTCTGTAGGAATTTACAGGGTAAGTTCCTCAGACAGAACACCAAAAGGACACCACTCACAAACAAATCACAGATCAATACACCAGTATTTTGACATGGTTAAAACCCTCAAAGAGGGAAACAGTCCACGGCTTGAGCCAATGCGGCCACTTCAGGCAATTTATTAATAAAAGAATGAAAATTTACATAAGCTTCTCCCGTGAACGGTTAACCTACAAAT